>MKEJ01078404.1:0-19761 GCA_001753735.1 Embelia ribes
ATTCATTTGTTATAATCCAACGCCTCTGAGGATTCATTTGAGCATTATAATGACCAATTCTTGGTTCACTTAGCTTTTACCCGAAAAACCGATACAAGGTGGTGTGGACTCACAAGGACAGTCGTGCATGCTCTTTTAAACAGCATATTTAAGACTTTGCTGGGCCCCAATTGAGGTGCGACTAGGATATTTTCTAAAATAAATTTAGCGCCATTTGAAATTTTGACTATTTTATATTTCCCATTATTGGAAATTATGTCAACTTAGTATACCTATAATTCTCATGCATGTAAAATTTATCGCTCCAACGTTGACAATTGCACTAAGAAGGATAACATATACGTCTTTTGTTTTGACAGTTTTTAGGCATTGTAGGTCAATTCAATAATTTTAAGGAAGTTTGGAAGAATTTACTTGACGTTTTGAGTAAGTTATAGACATTGATGAGATTATGGAACCGTAGGAACGGATGAAATAGAAAATTTAGCTAGCATTTTGGTATAACATTGGACTAGTGGAAAGTTACAGACGTAGATATGTTCACAAGTAGTAATTGTAGGACAAGTCTATCAGAAATCCCCCAATATTCTCACCAACCGGTTGCGAAACAAAATTAGCTTCCACTCTCGATTGAGCATGTATCGGATCATGAGGATAAGTATCGGGAACCTCATCATCATTTTCCTCCAAGCTTACTTCAAACTTATCTTTCAAGTCCAGAATGTTTTTCATCGCCCCTATCTTAGCTTCACGACCCCGAGTTAGAATAGCCTCTACATAATCCATACCTCGACCACGTCCATCTGTTCAATCACTATGACCACCTCTACATCCATAGCCACCCATTGACCAACACCACCACGTGCCATAAAAACAATCTTCACACATCACATACACCAATAAGGTAAAACATAAGTAAAAGTCACATATGCTTACTCTATACTAACTATACACAATACTTCACATAACCACCACACATTACTCATGCAACACACTACTATATATGCCACTAGACACAACATCACAACTAACAAATAAACTCCACAACTACACTCTCGACCCTACCATGGACTCTACTGAAAGCCACCAAAATTTACATAACCTGATTGAGCTCTAATATCAACCTGTCGCACCCCAAATCCAAGAGACCCAAGGAATGCAAGCGTTTTTCCTTTTTTAAAAAAAAAGGGAAAAAAAAATATAGATTTTAAGAAATATGAAAAGAAATGGAAAACCACTAATTCGCTACTTAACCAACACTTTTCTACAACATTCACATCAGAGTGTGCATAAAGGTAAAATATACATATAACATATCATAGTATATAAGACCAACATCAACAATATAGTAAACTCATTATTTACATAATACACAAGGGCTTTGCTTGATACAAAATATAACTTATTACACTTTGTTCTTGCCTATAACATGTTGTACTAAGGGAAAGAACAAGGCATAATACGCAAAAAGATATAACTACAATGTCAGCTATAATACATTAACTAGGCCTCGAATGAATAGCAACCATAAAAATGAGGCTAAACAAAAGTAATTCTATAGTATTTAAAAGTAGCTACAAGAATGCACACCCGCATACTATCAAAGATGGTCATCACCAACATTCGCACCTGTAACGCATTATATACAAAAGAAAATAAGAGTTAGATTACTAAATAACACAATAAACTAGATGCTATGTGATGCATCGAATGTGTGAAAGTAATCTAACAATATCAAATATAATGTAATAGAATAACGATGCAATGCCCCACACCCACACCACCATACACACCCCTACACTATACTACCATACCCCACAACAACACGACTAAAAGTTGGGATACGTTTTATTTCACTTTTAAAAGTAAGGGGCTATTTTGTAGACTCTTGCTATGAATCGCCACTAGTGGTGACGCAACTAAGGCTTCAATAATTTGTCACTAGCAGTGACGCAATTATTAGCTATCCCTATCCAGATTTTTCGACTTTTACGGTAAGACGCTGAGTCTTCTCTTTAAAAATTTCCATTCCCACATACGAAAATATTCGATACTTATCCAGAAAAGAAACATAAAAGGATTCAACCCTTTATGAATACAATGTAACACTTTATATTCTAAAAATCACTTTCGAAAACTCCACTTTAATTACTTCATGTACACATTCCCACATTAATTCGTTTTCCTACATAAAAGCTTCACTTTAATAAATTCCACATTTAAAACGTTGCCACATGACATTTATACTAAATATTTATTAATTATTCCATTGAAAAAAGCCCACAATAATACATTTAGCATGAATGCCGACATATTATATGATTGTTCACATATAATCATGAATGCACCATATTTATCATATTAACACATAGGGAAAATGACATAAAAAGAAATATATGCCAAACATAGAACCAAAATATGTTAAATCTATCAAGGCGTCATACAAAATTATATTTATGTTGTTATTTTGTAGTCTACTTGTACATCATACCATGCTAGACAACACCCTAAAGCCTTGCAAGAAAAACCAACAAATTTCCACTTCTTCACCCTGAGGTTTGATTTAGCAAATGAACCCGAAATGGAACAAACCAAGAGGAGAAAACACTTTATTTATCACAAGAAATAAGAATATCCAATTTAATTTCTCGTACGAACAATGCATGGAAATCAATGAATAGTGAACGAACGAGATGATGAATGAAACTTCCCCCAAAAGGAAGCCATCGCACTAAGGCACAAGAATATCCACTTTGTTTTCACCAATGAGCTACGTATCTAGATGATATCAGAAGAAAAAGATCGAGCTTTTCTATTCACCTCTCTCTCTGAAATTCCGGGCAAAAGAAGAATGTGAATGAATGGTTTACATTAAATGTAATAAAGCAATGGGGCCCAAAAAACAGAGCTATCTAACAGTCTGTTTGGAGGCTTGTCCGATGGCGGGAAACCATCAAACACACCGTCCAACACCGAGTTGGGCAACCCAGTGGATGCTAGTTGAACTCCCTTGAATTTTTGAGCAAAGATCCAACCCCCGTCCGACTGGCGGACACGCTAGTTATGCTACTTTCAATACCAAACGCTTGGGCATTTATTTTAATGCCTTACCAAACCATAACCACATTCTTTTCAACTTAACACTACGATGTAAAAATGCACTATATATGCCCATATCACGTAACCACACACACCTCCGCAATACTTCCCAACAACAATACAACAATCAATTCAATAACGTTACTCCACACAATAAACATTATGCCACATCATATCCAAATGCAATATATAATAACATTAAATAAATAATAACATTATTTGCTTAAAACAAAAAAATTAAATCGAAATTTCCAAAACGTTACATGTTAGTAATCTTTACTCTTATCACTTGTAAACACAGATTGTCTAGCAATTTGAATAAGTAATTATGTGCTTTATAAATTATGCAAGTGCTTTTGTTCACTGTATCTAGATGATGTTTCTAAAATGGCTAATTTTATTTCTTTCCTGTTTTAGTATTGGAGCTTAACTCTGACCAACAATAAAATCATAAATTATTCTTAAATAACTTTTTTTTTAATAATTTACGTATCTTTAGAAGGGGTATGACAATTACACAAATGTCACTCCATTCCAATTACACAAATAAAGGTTTTCAAAAATCACCCGCAGACAATTTATTAGGCAAAGCTACAGATGGATAGATTTTATTGTGCAGTAGTTGTGCTAAAAAAAAAATAATAACTCATATGACATTTGCCAGCAAGTGAGAACGATACCGCAACTTGTCCACAATGTTCAGAAATTTGTAAAGATTTCATACACCACTAGATTATGAATTTATAGCAATATTTAAGTGAAGTGCTTATTTGTCGGACCACACATATTTTTTAAATATTTGTATCACTCATCTAAATGGTAATTATGTACGAAAAACACACTAGTGGTTCGCCTTTGCTAAATATTAGAGTTCCGTATTGTTTATCAAAGAGGTATCCATAGGTCAATTTATGGTACAAGTCAAAAACTTTAAAAAATATATATATAATTTGTTTTTTTTAAACGTTTAAATATATCATTGTTCAACATTGAGTTACTTAAATCAGCAAGGAACCAAATAAATAATATATAAGAGATCTTTGCTAGGTGTCCGGGTCATTTTTAGTACCGCAATTGGACAAAAGTTGGGGTATTTCGAGTTCTGTCTATCCCAATAAGATCATCTTGTCGAAGACAACCTTAGGATAGTTGCAATAAAATATATTCAGCGTAATTAAATTAAGATTACATTTGCTAAAATACTTACTGTCATCCACGTAGATATCTTGCTAATAAATGAACCGATACATCACCATATTGCTAACAAATTAACCATTTCATGACCATATGGCTAAACCTTCGGAAATCGGGCAATAATAGATGAAAGTGCTTGAGACGGTAAATTAATAAACTTGCTAGATCTTATTTCCAAACATAACATATAGCCTTAGTGAGTACCATTAACCAAATACATTAACAAACTCCCGAAAATACCATTTTAAAATCACCACACATTACTTATTACCCTTATTGCTAGAGTGCAGCTCAGAAAAGTAACCCTGAGGGTTACTCTCAAAACCACCTCTAGAGATATAATTCCCACCTCCTCCCGGAGCCTTCATGGAATCACCACCGCTTCTGCCATTTTTTTCAGAAGCAACACCGCCACCACTTTTCCCCGCTTCGCCGCTACCTCCGCTTTTACCGACGCCAGTGCTTTTGCTTCCTCCCATATTTTCAAATCTTTCCATGCTTGTAGTTGATTTCTAATAGCGTAGTGTGATAGTAAAAAGTTGGGAAAATGACTATTTATAGAGATGGTATTTAGGGTTTCATTTAATGGGAAGTCTTGGAGTTTGACCGACTTCTAGTGAAGCTCAAAAGTTTGCACGGTTTACCTAGTTATGTTTTACATTTCCAAATGAAAGGGAAATACAAGTGTTAGATGCTCTCCGTTTTTTTTTAACTTGTCAGTTTTAGCAAAATTAAAAAGCTTTTTTTAATTGTCCCTTTCACATTTTCAAAGTAAAAATTGGATAAACTACAAAAAAATACCCTTTATTAATTCCTAATGTAATTCCCAATGTTTTGACTACTACTACCACTATGCATGGATAGTCAAGTGGTTCATTTATATTTTATTGAATTCCAATAATAAATTCTTCTAGATATATAGTTCTCATTCTAAAATTACTATATGCTCAAAATAACATGGGTGGAAAAAATAAGATGTTGGCCGAGTTTCAAGTGATTAAAATAGAAAAGGCTCTGCTAATGATAGATTTGAATTTAGCTGCTGACCGCATTTTTAATTCGAATACTATACCCGATAATGAAGCAGAGCTTTATCAAGAAGAGAAAATGGAAAATTTCTTGTGCGAGTTGATTAAAATATGGATTCATATGTTTTGATTCTATTTTCTTTTTTGTTTTATATGTATATATTAAAAGGAAATGATTCGCAGACTTATGTATGAAAAATTATGTTTTTGTTATGAAGTTTAGAAAGCATTCCATTTATTGGTAATAGAATTGTGCTCAGATGTGGCATCTCAACTAAATTTTTTTTAATATTGAAAAAAGGGTTGTATTAGCAAAAGATTTTAATGAAATTAATAAATTTAATTTGTTCAAGTAAAAAACAAAATACAAAAGGCCGTACATACTCTTTCAACATCCATCGTATCGTAGGATATAAAATGTTTTCAAAAAGTGAACTATAAACACCAACACTTAAGCAATGCAATTTTTATATTAGAGCAAGGCACCATATTGCTACTGAATAATCGAGTATGTCAAAATAAACTTTTTTTTTTAGTTAAAAAAAAACAGAAATAGGTTACTTTTAATTGAGTTGACGAAGAACCTCACGCACCAACGTAGGATCACACTTGATTTGTAGAGGGAGGCGGGCTTCTCTTTCCAACATTTCTTTCTTAAGACGTGGAATCTTGTACCTATAACATACTTTTGATTTCGTGTTCTCCACCATGTATAACTGCAATGTTAAAAATATCCGATTCGATATAGCCCGGGGTCAATGGTGCTGACAAGTTGATTCATAGCCTTCGGAGAGTTCTTGTATTGAATTGATTGAATGGTACACAAAATCCTAAGATCTAATATATTCAAGTCCAAAGAATTTGGAGGATGACATATCAATTGGATAACAAAACCATCTTGTTTCGCAAATTCACAAAATTGAGGGTTGTTAGGATCAATGTGAGTTGGAGCATTCTCTGGCTGAATATATATGGGCTTGATTGATTCCTCTCTTGGCCCCTTCGATAAAATAGCATGAAGAATCTTTTCAATTAAGAAAGACCTTATGACTTCTTTATTAATAGAAGTAATTGGCTTCATCTCTAATGTCCTGGCAATCTGATTAATGCTTGTTCTTTGAGCGAATACAAAAGTGACCAAAGGAAAGCATCCAATTTTTCCATCAAAAATACAATTTCCTTGTTCATCAAATCTTGGACTTGTAATAGCAAATAAAAATATTACTTTGGGAATGAAGTTTGTGCTCTTACATGTGCGAAGTGGTTCATCTTCTAAGGGATCCAGGCAATAATTTCCAGTTTTCTTCGTCATATTTAACCATTTCTCATCTATGTAGATGATATTAAATATGTTCTTGAATATCTGATCATGGGGCAAACTTTCCATATCAAGCATCGAAATACACCATCACAATCTAGCTTTCTTGTTTTGTTCCTTCAAAATTAGCTTTATACTATTTGAGTGCCGTTTTATAGTTCCAGACTTGAAAGGTTAAACAATTGTGTTTTCCCAACATTTAAAGCAACAGATAAACCCCTCAAGGTGGTTCAGATTGACAAAGGAATCTCTCGCAACCGGTTGTAATCAAAGACAATTCTATTCTGTCCACAATTTTTTTGCCTTCTACTAGAAATGTCAACCACATTACCATTTTCTAGACAATCCCGCCTTATTTCCAACTATGTTGGACTGTGCTGATATTTACCAAAAACAATGTAGCAACAACTGTTGTACCATCTTGTTTCAATTTTCCATCTACAATTCTCATTAGCAAAGATTCGTATATTTATTGCCTCTGCTCGTTGAACAAATTTTTTAAACTTTTAACATTAAAGTTAAGAGTTGTTCAAATCATTATCAGTGGCCAAACCAACCCCATCATTTGAATGGTTATCATTATCGGAACCGATGTTCACCTCATTCTCGAGGTTTAAACCGAAATCATTCTCCGTAGCCAAGCCAACCCCGGATTTGTTATTCGACTCACTCTCATCATCAAAGAAAAACTCATCATTTGGAGGTTGAGTATTAAGGTCGGGCAATGAATAATAATATTCTCGGTCAGAACTTGCAACCAAATTGAAGCATATTGGAGCAGATGAAGAAGATTCATACTGAAATTCCGGAGCACAAATATCTAAATCAATTTCGGTTAAAGGTTTTCGATTATGGCCGTGTTGATCATGGGTCATGACGCATAATTGTTTTGAGGTGTACAATTATTTTACAAATGGCTCTGTTGGTTTTTTAAAAAAAATTATTAGTGGGAAAAATAAAATTTGAAACCAAAATTTGTAAGTGTTCCGAAAATAGAGCACCATAGTTATTTTAGAGTACTTGCAATAGATTATGTAAAATATATCTTTTATCTCTTTTAGATATCTAATTTAGATATTCTGTCATTGCAGCAGATTATCTATTCTAATATATAAAAGAGATGGTTATCTAAATTTTAACTTTTTTGGGAGAGAAATATATAAATTTAACTATTCAACTTTATCTCTCATCTATTTTACATTTTCTCTTTCTCTCTCTTTTCTATATTCCACTCGTGTATATATATGTAAGTATTATATATATAAATAAATATATTTATAAATATAAATATTATATGTATTATATAGATAATTGTTTTTTAGATAATCTGCTGTAAGGATAAACTATATTTTAGATAACTGTATTTTAGATAATCTGCTGTAGGAAGTAGTTGAATAGACAATCTGTAAAATAGAAATGATAGATTTCATGTTGTAAAATAGATAATTTATTTAAATAAGCTGGTATGGATGCTCTTACAAGTGCAACCCTTTTTTTTTTTTTTTTTTGTGGGAAAAATTTTTTTTTTTTTTTTTTTATATAACTTCAAGCCCCCTTTAAAAAATATACAAAATGTTCGACACACATATATATCCTAGTCCTGGATCCGTCCCTAAGTTGTAGGGCAGAATGATAGGAGAACAAAACATAGGGGGCAAAGTGTATATATATGCTATTCTAAAGTCAGCTAATTAAGGGCTTAAACCTAACTGTTGGAATGTAAACCATGAATTTATATCTTAATTTTTGGATTAAATTTAAATAATTTCTATATATATATATATATATATATATATTAGAGTGAGCTACAATAAAAAATTTCTTGCGCCTCTTTCTCTTTATTTATTCATAAACTACGCATGCTTGTAAATGGGTCCAATTGCGTGCTCCAAGTACTAATTCTTAGCCGATTTGGGAAGTGCTTGAGAAACTCATTATATTATTTGCATACACAAATGTTGACATTTCGAATAAATGATGATGAGGCTAACATTCATATCAATTATTCATTACAGTGTTTACATGTACTTAGGTTTGGTTGGTCAAGTGTGGAACATGAACTATGATGAAAATCATTGTTCTCGGAAATATTCAAGAAAAAGTTCCCCATAATATATTTATGGTAATGTATTTCAAAATATGGAATGCAATATATACAAATCAAAGCACCAAGTAAGCCAAAAAAAAAAAAAAATTATTATCTAAAATCTATTACATAGGTTAATATATTCTTTCTAGTACCAAATACCAAAAAAAAAAAAAAAAAGGGCCTAAGGATCTACTCAAACTTGGTGCATATATATAAAATTATATATGCTTAACTTTTAAAATGAACTTACTCGGTGGTTTGCGTAAATAAGCTAAATGCATCAAATTTTTTGTTTAGTAAAAAATAATTTATAACTTATAAATTACAACTAAACAAACCCTATATACTACACCAAATGTTGTTAATGCCACTACTTAGTGCAATTAATTATGGATGCCAATAAATCACACTGGAATGTTTAAATTGTGAGTTTTCTAAGCAAGTGACGCATATATAATGCCAAAATATAATTTGTTTGCTGTATACAATTTGGTCAAAAACAATGGGCGAATTCATACCCATGGTTTGCCAATTAAGATGGGGAATTGTTAATTTTGGTTTGAGCTAATACCTTATAAACATAGGGTTTTTTAAAAAAACAATTACAGTGGTAATCCACCGTATTAAGCAGCAAATTAAAAGTATATATAATTCGTCATTTATTTTGACAAATTATAAAAATATTTAATTGATTCGTGTCCACCAGAGTTATATCGAAGTACACTATCTTCGTAAATAGTAACCCTCATGGACAAGTAGTTAATAACTAAGAGCCCACAAAAAAAACTTTAAATTTTGATGTTGTCATGTCAATATCATTAGGAGGAAGCCATGGAATTGGCATGTCAGACACCAATCGTGCACAAGTCACTGGCAAGCATATCAATAACTAGTGTGCATTTTGTTTAAATTATATACGTGTGGTTAATTTAATTTAGGGACATAATTTAATTATTATTAATCAAGTGTGCACCACATGTGGCAATGAGGATTTTATCTCTGAGCACAAAATAGCTTAGTCTTGTATTTATATTGTCCTTTTACAAGGGTGCACAATGGGTCACCTGTGCAAATTTATAGGAGAGCATGACACTCTATTTTAGGGTGCATTATTTCATCTAGTTCCAAATCCCAAACATGTTGACAAGAAACATGCTCGTAAAGTACTAATCTCGTTAACACTTTTGAAATAATTCGTTTTCTCGAAACAAATAAATTGGAAAGGGCTGTTTATTGCAATTTAGTGTCTCGTGTATTGAGTTGTTATTTGATGTTAATCTTATCTTGGATACAACTCGTTAAGTTGTAAGAGCATTTCCATTAGCATTTCTCAATTAATTTTTATATTTTAATTTCTAAAAATTAATTTCTTCTATTAGAATCTATATTTTAGAAACTGTCTACACCATTTTTTTTTAAATTTACCAAAAATTACTAAAGTAATTATATTGATTATACTAAAATAGAAAAAAAAAATATTCCTTAATCGTAACCAATATTTTAAAAATTTGCTGAAAATAAATATTTTTTTAATAGAAAAATTTTGAATGATAAATTTCTCCATTAAAAAATCTTGTAATGCCCTGAAATTCTCAATACTTTCCGAGCACGTTACTTACACAATATCGCATATAGTGGAAATAAATAAATCTCAATTAACATAATTTTTCCCAACAACTCATAAAACATCAACTCATAATATCTCATCGGGCTGAAAACAGTTTTACCTTTTTATTAGAAACAAGAACGTGAAACGACTATCATCAGTTTAAAACAACTAGAAAATATTACTTGGTTCAGTGACCTATAACTTGAAAACAAATAACATTAATTGGAAAGGAAAAGTAAACGAACATTACTCTATCACTCGAGTGAGTTTCGGCACAACTCTTATTCTTGAATAAGTGGTTTACCAATAGATGTACCTACTTGGGGTGTAAACACGAGAGCAAATAACCCAAACATGCGGCAAAACTTACTAAATTTGTGTACTTAGAATTTCAAGATATTATGCTGCACATATGGATATAATGAACTTCACAACATGTAATAACACACGAATACTAAAAACATATAACAACCAAATAACAACTGCTCATCAGTTTTGTAGACATGTTACTCAATTTTATACCTTACTTTTATTTCACATTTTAACTCACACCACATGGTATATCATCCCCTCGTGACTTTACTCGTAAAGATTTAAACATTATACTATAAAGAGTCATTCCTCGACATCCTCTAAGTATAATAATATAATAGTAGAATAGGATTATTCCTCGGCACCCTAATTTACAAATTAGAGGGTCATTATTCAATACCCTTTGAAGGCTACACAATTAGGTTGTTTCAACAGTTTAGCACATTTTACCACGAAGTTCTCAATTCATCAAGGCTTAACTAGTTTTCACACCATTTTATATGTATTCTTAAACTCATAATCAACCAATAACCAGTAGTTCTATCGCATAACTAGGGTAAGTAATCATATAACATCAAATCACACACATATAAATATAATAACTTGTGGTTCTAATCACATAGACAGTAATTCCAACTGCACCTAAGATTGAGTGCGCGACTTCTCGAAGAAACTCAGAGAAAGTTCTAACGACCACCGCTAGCAGACTCACCGCTAAATTTACAATCACCTACGAGGAATTTATAAGAAATCAATCACTATTTGCATATAGGAACACCAATAAATCATCTAATTGCTATACTGTGAATTAGGGTTTTAAACCCCTAGGTATAAACCTAACGAATCCCTTACCTCACGTTAAAGATAGCGAAGAATAGAACTTGAATCCGCTATTGGATTCAGGAGCGGGGCGATATCATAGGTGATTATGATGATTCTCCCTTAGTATTTTCGCCTCTCCCTCTCTCTATTCGTCTATTATTAGGTATAAAATAGGTGTAATTGAAGTCTGTTATTGTTTCCTATTTTCTGAGTGCAAGTAGTCCCATTGATGCAACTGCATTTGGATCAATAGATTTTGTATTTTGGATCGAGCTACTGAAAATTTGCATCAACCCAAACCCATAAAATGATGACAATTCTCCGAAATGAGCCTTATTATCTTCTAGGCATGTTCAATAGGATTCTACACTTTACGAAAACTTATTTGGACGTGTATAACTCTTATAATTAGGCATGACATTTTCTTCGTTTTACTCTCTTATTTCTTTTTTATCTTAACGCTTATTTTTATTTTTAAACGGAGCCTCACAAATCTATTGTAACATTTCCATATATTTTTTAAAAGCTTAAAAAAATAGAAAGATTATTATGAGATATTTCTCTTCTTTGAGTTCTCAAATGAGAAATAAAAAGAGTGAAATCAAGTGTTTAGAAATACTGATGTGAATGCTCTAAGTTATTGATTTGCAATCTATTTTTACTTTCAAAGAGAAAAAAGAGGATATTAATTCAAATAAGCACAATTTTTGGAATCTATTCCGATTTTTGAAGTTATTCTTCTACAATATCAAAAACAACATCAAATAATAGCCGACAAATTCCTTTTTTTTGGGTCGTCTTGAAGACGATGGAAATTAATTTGTGTACGGTATTTCTCGTCTTTGTTTCTAAATTATTTTCCCTTGCTTGAGTTGTCTTATTTTGGTGTCAATTTGTTGTTATATATTGTCCATCTTTGTTTGTTTTTATGAGCCCATCAAAGGTGACGTACCATACACCATTATTGTTAGTTGATCTATTAACAGAATGTAAGGTTTGTCCTCAGAGATAAAGCTAGACATGTCTTTTTGTCAATAATGTGACGGTTAACTCAAACGTAATAGACAAAAACTAGATGGTCATCATTTCAATCTCAAAATTTCAATAATTTGGATTGCTAAATTAAATAAATTTTTAATATAAAATATTTTTAGCATAGTTTCAATTGCTACTATAAATTTTATGATTATATATTCTGATCCCCATGAATTCACAGAATCCATCTCCCATCTAAAATGGGTTCATTTCTATAATATATCACCAAATGCTATATTAACACCAATTCGCATAATTCATCAAATGTAATTTCAACACCAGTTTGAAATTGGTACTATGACGAAATTATTGTGAAAAATAAAAATAAAAGCAGAGGTGGGAAGGGAAAAAGAAGGGCAATTTTATAATCCCGTCACTTCTTTCTACTAGTACACCCATTTTTTATTTTTTTTTTTACATTTACTATTGGCACATCATCAAAAAATTATTAGCACATACCTAATATAATTGTTTAAATTTTAACAACTACTAATCTGCCCTCTCTCTCCCTCTCCTTCTCCCTCTCCCTGACTTCTCACTTGTCTCTCCCTTTCCTCTCGCTCTCTTTCTCTCTTAATTCCTGCTCATCACCAAGCCAACGTGTCCTTTGTTAAGGCTGTGTTGTACCTGTTTTTAGGAAATATACAATAGTATTTTAGATTGTATATAATAAGTTTTATGATATTAATATGTTATTAGTTTAGTGAGAAAAAGAGAAAAGATAAAGAAAATAAGAAGATGAGCTGTTTTTAAGAAATTAAAATGAAAGAGTATTTTAGTAATTTTCTAGTGGGTGCCAAAAGAAATTATAGTTATACCAATAGTTAAAAAAAATTTAATATTTATTAAAAAAGTACTAATAGCAATTATATTTATATTTAGGCATAAAAGGATAGAATTGTCCAAAAACAATTCTCCCCGTGCATTTTCCAGAGACATATTAATTCGAAATATTGGACGTGTAAATTACATGGTGACATCTAACCGGTACTAAAATTATGCGTGAGTGTCACTCGCGATAGTGGGGCCCACGAGTGACGTGGCAAGTGGCAGTGCGAAACAGGGATTGGAAAGCGTGTGAGTGGTTAGAAGCGCACGTGAAGCCATGCCTGTTGTGTCCCCACCTTGTCGCGCATGCACACGTGTGCCTGACCATTCATCAGTCCTTCGATATAATATCACCCATTGCCTAATGTTTTATTCAACTATTCAAACTTACACAAGATTTTCATTTTATTAGCTTTTTTTTTTTTTTTTTTACAAAAATTTGGATACTGTTTAATTACCCAATTTGTAAACTAATTTTATTTATTATTTTAATTTAAATAAATTAAAAAATTTAAATTGGATATACCTATTTTTTTTTAATTATAAAAAAATTAAATAATATACTTATTAAAAACTGTGATCAAACAAAACCTTAATCTTTTACGAGAAAAATCAAGCTTATTATCATAAGGGAAAACAATGAAAAAATGATTATGCATTCATTGTTATTATTTTTTACATATGTATGCTTTATTAAATATAAAATTAAAATATCTAAGATTGTAAATCAAATTAAATAAGGATAGTTAAGTAAAATTTATCAAGTATAATAGAATCTATTTTAGGAAATGAATAATAACTTTAGATATCCAAAAAAAAAAATTTTAAGACTAAATAAGAAAGACGGAAAGATTAATTTGGATACGTAAATTTGAAAATATGAAAGCTAACTTTGATTATGCTACTAATACCTACCATTATACTTCTATGTCATTACCTCCATTATAGAATTTAAAAGTTTAATAACGCTACTAATAATAGTTAAAAAAAGGTACTTATACCTACCATTATGTATCATTACTAAAATTTTCTTAGAATTTGATGATTATGCTACTAATACCGACCATTATACTCCTATGTCATTATCTACCATTATAGAATTTGAAAGTTTAATCACGCTACTAATAATAGTTAAAAAAAGTACTAATACCTACCATTATGTATCATTACTAAAATTTTCTTAGAATTTGAAAATGTGTTTTGCCTAAGATTTCAATATCAGCATTGTAAATTTAGTTACTTTTATCAATAAATTTGGAGAGTATCGTCCCTTTTTGCTTAAAAAAATATACACATTGTAAATTTGAATTTTAATTTACGATATTCATGCTGAGAAATTCTGCTCCATACCGTGGTCAGACGTAGAGATAATTAATTACGCGTTTCAATAAAAAAATAAATAAATCTAGTTTTATTTTGGATTAACTTTGTAACGGAGGAGACAACTGATACATCAATTAAATGGAAGGAATAAACTAAATAAATATGAATGGGGACAGGTCAAATAAATATAGTTGTACTAAAAAAATTAATCTGATTTTTTTACATACCGACGTGATAATTTTTTTTTTATTAATCACATCATCAAAATAAAAAAAGTTTAGAAATTTTACGTGAGAGTCATAATATTTTCGTGAATAACAAGAACTTGAGAAGTGAAGGGGACAGGTCAGCTTTTATGAAAGTAAAAGGAATTGTTGGGATGAGACGAAAAAAGAAAAGCATTGTGTTTATTCCCTTTTTTAATTTTTGTGATCCCAAGAAAATTGCCAATGTAATGGTTTGCAGTGGCAGACTTTTCTTTATTTATTCTCTTGGAAGTTGGAAAATAATGTGAATCGATCTTGGGACATTTTGATCATGTCATACTCAAATTCTAAAGTAGAGAACAACTTTTTTTTTTTATTTGGTATGGTGCATGCTTAATTTAAAAAAAAATGAATGGGATAAAAGTCACATTGTTATGATATTACTAGCTGTTATTTTAGTTTTAGAATTTTAGATATGGTCCTCCCAAGTATATGATTGATTGTAATAAATTGTTCTTGTATTTTAATATACTACTATCTTCAAATGGTTTATAAATTTGGGTTTATAAAGGATTTCTTATCATTAATTAATCTAATTTACAAGGTACTATAGCTTTCATTTCTTTGATAACGACTTATTATGTAGTGGCGGACCCATATTTCGTTTAGAGTGAGCAATTCTATTTTCTTCGAGGTTGATTATAAAACTCCAAGTACTAAATTGCGGGGAAAAACAGAGAGGTCCTAGTTAATATTTTTCAAAATATCTATATATATTTCTACAGAAAATTCGGAAATTTTCAAATGTTAGGGATGTGTGACTCCCTGCTGCCCCCTCGGTCGACCAATATTCTTACGCACGACAAACTCATCAACATGAACATGTCCAAGCAACTTTCTAACACAATTATACCTATGAAAAGTATCTCTTGCATCATTCATTAACCATGGCAAGTGAATGAGGTAATTTTATTGGAAAATGGATATAGAAAGTTTTAACTTTCGCTTTTGTACATAAATAATTTTGCATTTCAAGTTTGAAAATATGACTTGTACAAATCACTTGGGGCAAGGATATGATAGGCACTAGTAAGAAAAGCCACCACTGTGAATTCCATGTTTGATTATCTTCATCTCCCACCTTTAGTGGTGGGTAAGCCTATCCCTTAAAGTATAATATAATTAAAAAGTTGAGTGTCTCCTACTCACATAAAGTTTTGGTGACTCGGGAATTGTCTGATTGCAGTATTTAAGTAAATAAGAAATTGGATACATTCATTTGAAGCTACAATTTATTTAAACTAGTACAGTGGATAAATTTAATTTAAAAACTAATAAACTTTTAAACAAAAGAGCTGAAAATGTCAAACTTAAATACTGCAACCAAATCAATGGGTCAGTTATTTAGGTGACTTTTTTCATTAGCATTAGTATTTATATGTTACTGATAAAGTTTGAGAAATCAATATTTTCATAGTTTATCATTCCTTTTCTTAATTTTACATCAGAATTTAAAGGTGCAATAATAATAAAAAAAATCATTTCAATACTGTAACATTAAATTATTTAACGTTAAAATTTGTATGCACAACACAATTTGGTAAAAACAAATTGTGCGACAGAAATCTTATTTATTTGACAGAAATCTTACCAGACCAGTTTATTATTTCTGTGGGCTTTATATAACTGGCCGAACACTGTTATTAAATTAGCATTGAATTAGTGGAAATTTAATAAAATATATTATAGTGATTATTTTTTGCTTTTTTTTTTTTTCCATTTCCTTTTATTGTTCTTGTTCTTTTTCATTTTGGTAAAGAAAAAAGGCAGGTTATTAAAACTAGGCGAGTCTACCATTCGAGTTTTCTGCATTTAGCTTTAGCTCGACTTGAATATTACTCGATACAAGTACTGAGTTGAGCTTGAGCATATTTTTATGCTTAACTCGAGTGTTACGGCATTTAAAGGGTTAAGATACTCGACTAATTTGTCTTCGCGATGAGTATATATATGTATATGTATATATAGTAAATTTATTTAATATAAAATAAAAAAAAGAACTTTCAAGCTCGACTCAAGTCGATCGAGTTTGACTCTTCGTATTTTAAACAAACCCGAATTCGAATTCATATTGAAATTTACACTCGAGTCAAGCTCGAGCTCAGGTGGAATTCCTTCGAGCTGAATCAACTATACCTAATACTCAATTCAGCTCGGCTCCTTGCCACCCATAATCTATACCCCTTACGCATCCATTATTGCCACATCATTCTGAAAAGATTATCCATATAAATTTATGATCAAAATTTTCATACATGTACATGGATTTAACATCTTATCTTCATTTCTAAATTTTAACCAAAAGAGTAAACATCAAATACATGAGCACCAGTACATGAGCTGCACCAAGTCCCATAGCACACTGAAAACACCAGGGCAACAAAATTAGGAAAAATAACTCCAATTATTGAATATGTATACACACCTCACAGATGTGTTACACTGCATTCTAGTATCGCAATTTCACATTTGTCGTGGATTGTTCGCATGAACGTCAACAAACTGGTACACGTCTCCTCGCCTTTGCGTCTGTAGTGGAAGTGCCAATCTGTAGAAATTGTACGTATTTTCATAAGCAAATATAACAAATCCCTAATATACCATTCGTTGTACTCGAAATCTCATTATTTACCTTTCATGTTGAATTCCAGAGCAATCGATCTCAGCAATCACTACTGTTTCTTCATGACCCGAGGTTGCAATCATTTCACCAGACTGCTCAAGAAAATACAATTTCATTTTTTGTTAGAACCACCGTATGGTCATATTAGTAAGAACTGAAGCACAGTATTTATCAACAAACAAGGCCTTAAAATACCGGTCCAACAACCGTTGAGTGACCCCATATCATGTAGTTGGCCACTGAGTCCCGAGAAGGTGAGCAAGTCGCTACATACAACTAAGATAACGAGGCGATGTTTACTATAATGCATTATGGTACGATTCCAATTATGATATAGTGATAGCATAGAACTACACGAGTACCTTGTTATCAGCTGCCCTGGATTTCGACAATAAAACAATCATATTAGCTCATTGATAATTTCAAGTAAATTTTTAGTCGGAAAACTCCCATCTTGGACCTCATGATCCAAAACATACATGTGGCAAGGTGTCACCTTTATATTGTTCTTTTGGTTACGAAAGAAAAAAAAAACAAAAAAGATATTATCAAGAGACATATGTACTTGCCTTGCTCTTTGTTCAAGTTCCCACAGTGCCTCACCTGTGCTCATATTGAATGCCCCGGGATAGCATATTAGATGTGCACCTGATATTCGATAATATGAAGCATACGGTATATAGGCTTTGGAAAATGGTTAACAAAATTGAACAACCGAAAAGCTGTGCACTAAAGACGATTACCTTGACCTCGATATAACATTGCAAGTTCAGGGAAACGTATATCATGACATGCCTATTCCAATACAACCCAAATCTGCAATCACATTTTGCGGATGCAAAAGTACAAATACGTATGCATTAAGCAAACTAAATTGTAAAAGAGCTTCTATAGTTCTATAGAAAATACAGCTTGCCATTAAGACGATGGAATAAATTAGGAACTTCTAAAAATTTTCAGGCATTTATAAAGAAACATGAATGGAAACAACGGTTAAGTATGGACTAGAACTTAGGAAGTATTGGAAACAAGACAATATATACACCATTTTTATATTTACTTTAAGGTTCATGGCTAGCATAGTAAGCTCCGATAATGTGATAGCAACATATCGATGACATATATTCCAACTTAAGTACCATGGAAGGAAATAATCTAAGCAAGCTCAAGATTGAACCTTCAGCTTTTGTCACGCTACAAAATTTTAAGAATCATACCTGTGTTGACGACAGTCGGTTGATCTCCTGCCGTGAAGGTGTCTGATTCCTTAAATACAATATCGCCTGGAATATCTACATCAAACATATGCATCTGCAATAATTCGCAAGTAGAGTTTAAATCCATAACTTGAATTTTTATAAATTAGGGTCATGCCTGCCTCCCTGCGACTTTTGGGTCATAGGTTTGTCCCATTGGAAAAAACCTCTCCGGAAGCAGGGGTAAGGTTATATACATCAGACCCTCCTACTCTTAGACTCTGCAATACGGGAGTTTTGTGAAATGGACTTTCTATATACATATATATATATATATAATAAACTTTTTGGCAGAATGTGAATACTTTACTCTGCTTAGCCTTCAAGATCCCATCAGGACCGAAAACGCAACACGTGTTATATAACCGTCCACTTCTCCTTTCGGGTATAGTCCCACCTACAATTGTGATCCCACGATCTAAAGCAACTTCTGATAACATGGAAAACGATGGGGAACAATCTTTATTATCGAAATCCTCGGAAAAAGTCCCAAAGTAATCCGGCGAATAAGGGCAGTTCCACATTTCCTACAGAATCGAGGATGTAAAATTCAACCAAATGACGCAACTTTGCCATTCCGGGTTTAGCTGGGCTAAAACAAGGGGAATTCGTACGAAAATTAAGAAAAAAGGGAGAATCTTTCTGGCGAAATTAGTCCCTTAAAATCGGGCCATTGGATTGCCCCATTGCAGGGTAAAATTTTGATCCTAAGGTCTAATCCTTTTTCTGAAAATTTTCTTGTTATGCATAGCAAAAGAATTACATTTTTCAGGAAAGTTTCTCAATATAATTAGCAATTGAACTACTCTTTTAAAAATCTGCAGCTAAATCACAAAAATGTGTTGCAAGGGCACTCACACCATGCTCCTAAATGAGCTCATATCCAAGTTCTAGAATAAAAATAAGGAAGTCAAATCCAACTAAATACCCTAAAATATAAGAGCATCTCCAACCACACT
>MKEJ01078410.1:0-14823 GCA_001753735.1 Embelia ribes
TGTGGACTGTTGTACAATATTTCAGGCTCCCCAATCCCAACATGTGTCTGATTTGATTGGTAGCTAAATTGTTATAAAGTAAATAGAACTTTCGTTTTTAGGTACTAGAAAAGATGGAAGTAGCGCCCATTTCTTTCACAGAACCATCAATGCGTATGCCTCTGGAAACCGAAAACGTCGCAAGATTCAGACAAATCAAAATAACATGACAAAGGAGGTTGTACGCTGGCACAAGACGGGTAAAACCAAATCCGTGATGGAGAATGGAATGCACAAAGGCTATAGGAAGATCATGGTTCTACACAGAATCACAGAAAAAGGCTCTAGACCTGATAAAGCGAACTGGGTAATGCACCAATACCATTTGGGGACTGATGAGGATGAACCAAAAGGCCAATTCGTGATTTCAAAAATTTTCTATCAGCCTCAAAGATCAAAAGAAAACAAGAAAATATCCAAAGTTACTAAAGATTCTGATTTCAATGCTAATCTAACTAGCCCCCGGACCCCGAAGACAATAACTCCTTATCCACCTAGGCGAGGAGTATTTACTCCAAATGATGATACTACAGATGTGCGTGTACCTCAGTCATCAGAAGAGGTTAGTATATAATAGTTCCTTTGGAACTTTACATAACCCTCTTTAACTATTGCCAAGTATTTTTGCAAAACACTATAGCTACCTATGAACCATCAGAAAGTTGTTGGGTTAGATAAAACCAGTAAGGACGCAGAAATTATACATGAATTGCACCCGTCAACTGTATCTTTTGTTAATGTTTCAAATTCTTGAACTTTTCGAAATGATGGAATGTTACCCCTTCCTAAGATAATGGTGTTGGTGTTACTAGCTATATTCCTAAAAATTTGCAGGGGAAAGTGGTAATCATTTTTTAATTAAGGAGGGTTAAAGCAACACTTGGCAAAAGTTGAAGGGGGCTCCATATTTCAGATAGATCAACAAGACTGTGTATCCATAATCTATGTTGCATTGTTTCTCAATACATTTTTAGGCTGCTCGTCTTCTTATTAGCAATAAGCCTAATATTTCTCTCCTATTTATAGCCTACTATGAAACAGAAAGATGAGCTTCTGAAAGAGGTGCCTCATTCTTCATCTGTTCCTGAGTTTAATGATAATATTGAGACCCAAACTTGGTTGGCAGGCGAATCACAAGCTATTGATGGCATTGGTTTTGATGACTCGTTGTTATGCGATGAGCATTTCATGACCCATCTCGGTCTCGATGATTGTGGACTTAATGATGGCCCTCTCAATAGCTTTGGTTGCTTTGCAAGTGATACTTCTGGTCCAAGCAGAATTCCAAACTGTGGAAGTTCTGGGCTTGAAAATGTTGACTTCGATACCCTGCCCGAGTTTCAGCTTACAGTAAGCTTCTTCTCATGGTCTCTTCCCTATATTTCACTAATTTGTGTTCAGATTAAAAAATTTAAATGAATGGAGGTGGGGAGGGATTTCAGTTTATTATGGGTGTTCTTACTGCTTACTTGCGTCTTTTTGCTAAGAGCATTTTTTTCCCCAAAAGATGACTTAAATTAACTTATGATAGGGTGAATGATACTAAAAGAACTTGTAGGCTACTTTTATCTTTTTGAAAAGCTTGGACATTTTCAGAATTTGTTAGGAGTAGCCTTCCTTTCTTTATATGAGGTGTGTAAACAAACAGATAGTGCCATTATTGGTGAGATTATGCAAACAAAACTAACTTTAGAGGTGCGCTTAATCTTAATTGTCACTTTTTGCCAAAAGCATGTTTTCCTGAAAAAAATATTAATATGCTTGAGTAATATTAAATGAACCTTGCAGGCTTTCTGAAAACTTCTGACATTTTTAGGATTTATTAAAAGCGGCCTTCTGTTCTTTATATGAGAGTGTCATTGCAAGTAAGATTATGCATGGGAGGGTTTAAAATTGATGGTTAAATTTGTTTGCTTGCAGCTTTCAGGTAGCAACTTTTCAGATATTTTACTTAAAAGTTTGACAATTTTTAGCTGCTCAGCTTTTAAACTAAACTTATTTGTTTTTTTGGCCTAAATAAATTGGAAGTTGGATGCATCAAGTTTTTTTTTTTCTTTTTTGTTTAGAAATAAGTTGGCTTATTCGTTTAAAAGCTTCGACCACACAAACCTATAATCATCTCATAATGATGAATGATTTTCCAAGTGTATTTATGCAACTATCAGGAACTACATATTTGGCTTTAGAAAAACTTGTTTACTTCAACACTACTCTTTGTCGAAGCTAATAGTACATCTCTGATTGTAGGATCTCCCTTTTGGCTCCCAAGAAAATATCTCCAGTTGGTTGGATCGTCTGTAGAGCAGGGGGTGATGAAGGGAAAATATTCCGAATAGTTTCAGTGAAACCAAAACTATTGCACCATATCCAAGGGAAGAAATGTTTCCATTTTTTTCAAAATTTGACAATGAAATTTTCAGCGAGTTCACCAATATTGAAAGCAAGAAGGCAAGGCAATGGCAATGGAATTGTTTGAAGATACATATACCACTGTCAAAGGCAGTGATAATTATTCAAGCAGGGCAAAGGACAGAGATTTTGGATTTATTTTGTGGCCTCTGCTCTATTTCTATATTCTCTAATTAAGTTTCATTTTGATGGGTATAATTCCAATCCAATCCTGAATCCAGTAGGGCCAATAAAAGAAAAAAAACTAAAAACAGAAAATCTGCATTGTTGGCTTTTTATGTGAAATTCTTCCCGATGTTTACTTCGCAACATTGAGAACAAAATAAGTTACTACTAACTATTGTCTCTCGAGTACATGCTTGCATATCATGTGAATGAAAACAGCATTGGTATATTTACATGTATGATATGATGAGTTGCTATATTGTTGCTTTAGCTTCGTCCTAGTTTGAATACAAGTCTATTTTTTTTTTCTTTCAATTCCTAGTAACTGCAGTATGTGCGATGCTTCTGTTGGTCGCTCGAACCGCATGGTTGAGCAATTATAAGCCCTTGATTGTATACATGAGCATGCGCAAACGGGTGAGATGTAATGTTGCTATTTCTACAACTTAGCAATCCTCTTTTTTTCATTTTTTTAAATATTTTGAAATATGGAAGCATGTTTATATAAATCAATTTCCTGGAAAAAAAAAAAGCAATATGACTAAAAAAAAAAAAGAAATTATGCATGCCTACTTGGGAGTATTATTTGTTAAGTTGGCTTGTAGCAACTGTTATTGTCTCTTAAGAATTGGTAAGAGTTAGAAAAAAAAAAAAGTCCATAAAAAAAAATAAGTAGACATTTTAAATGTGAATGTATTCAAACGTAGTGATTCCATTAAATTTTAAACAGAGATAAAAATAAATCTTCCCACGTGTCTTTAAAACTAGATTTTGGATTATACCCTAGAAACACCACTTAGGATTCTTAAGCATCACGAGCCCGAAATTCATGTGAAATACGTCTCTTTTTTTAATGAGATAATGTCAATATTTTTACATACATAGGATTCTAAATCAGTCACAAGAAAACCCAACACTAGATTAATAGTAGCTGTCCTTTTTTATTAGTAAAACAGTACATTTCAGAGGTACTGAGGTGGGGGCATGTGAGTGGGACCCTTTGTAATAAAAATGCAAGAATAAGCTAAGTGGATGCACTTGGCACTAACTTATTAGATCAGGAAATCGGAACGAGAAAATGAGAGCGGTTAAAAAATTGTGAGAACGAGAACAAAATTATATGTGAAAATTTGAAACGAGACTGCACTCTGTCTACTACGAAGGATTTGGTGGCTTAATTTTTGCGCCAAGTTTTTACATATTTGTAATTTCATTCAATTTGTTATCGAAACTCTAATGTTATGAAGATCACATGCTTCTATATTCTTTCTTTGTACATAAGATCACATACATTTAAAGGTGAAAATCTTGGGTTAATAAAAATATGTACATAAATTCATTCTTTTTCCTCAACCATAAGAACTAGATAATGAAAATTTGAAAGTTTTGCTATGAGAAAAGCCTCACCTTGTTATTTATTTTCAGCTCAAAACCAAACTGAATTCCAAAACAAAGAGATGATAACCAAAATATTATCAATACGGATAAAAGCATCTAAACAAAGTACAATTACTTACAAGACATTTTCCCCTGAAAAATAATGTAATTAACAATAATATCTCAAAGGACCAAAAGAGTCTAAAAGGAATGGGGTTCTACCTAGTATCAATAATTTCTCTGGGAAATTATAAAAATACTAATCTTTCCATATAAATTGCAAGTATTTTTTTATGACTTTGATTGGTTGCAACTTTAAACAAAATAGATAGATTTGGTTTTAAAACTTTTAGTTTTTTAAGTCAAAATAACAACAAAATCCAACTTAAAAATTCGACACTCAAATGCATAACAAAAAAAATTAAAAACTACAACAAAATAAGCACTACACAAACATATAGTTCAGAATAATTATCATGCAGGTAGAAGAGAAAAAGAAAAAGGGCAAAGGATAAAACATGTAAAGAAAATAATAAAATTTATTAAACTTGATTATCACAAAAAAAAAAACAAAATTATTCCTTAATATCTCCCCTAACCTACCCCTACTATAACAACGAGCAAACAAATCACACAAAAAAAAAAAATCCCAAAAGGTTCAATTTTTCCTCTCAAAACCGGGGTTTAAATACAGATTCTAAGTCCTCATCAAGAATAAAAAACTCTATTTCCCCTTCACAACGAGTTTTCGTAAACAAAGGCCTAGATTTCCTCGGAGCAGGAGGGCATTCGAGTAATTTCGACTCTTTCTTCTTCGGCGTCGCCAAACACGCCTCGGTCTCTCTTTTTCCCCGTTTCGCCTTGGTGACAATTACCCATATGCTGCCTTCTCCGTCCACCAGCTGCTTCTTCGAAAAACCCATATCAAAATCGAACCGAAACCGGTAAATGAGGGGTTTGATATAGAAAATGGGGGGTTTCTAATTTGTTAAAATGGTTAGAGAAATTGGGTTTGTTTTATTTTTTGTTATAGAGCGTGAGAACAGAGGAGTAATAATAAACGAAAAATGGGATTTTTATTATATTTAAAGAGAGTAATGGAGGGAAATGATTGCGGGCTGCCCGTGATATTTCGGTCAGCATCGACTTTAGGATTGGGATTTTGGCGCCAAAATTGAGACAACGGCTATTATTCCCGCCCTTAAGTAGCAATTTACTTATTTACCCTCCTTATTTTATGGGCTTAATCGATTGTGAATTATTTGGGAAAGGCCCATTTCATCTTTGACCATATGGAAGTGAGTTATGACCCAAATAACCTGTTGGCCTTACCCATTTTGCTGACTCCATTAAAGGATTTAAATAGAAAAGTAATCCCCATTGGCCTCGGATAAGGAAATTGATGTAAATGAAAAATGTATATTTGTCTTTAAAAACCAATCAAAATGAATAGGATTAATTAAAAGTGTGAAATTCCTATTCACCGTGGTTATAGTGATTGTATACCCTATTGGCTCTGAAGGAATGATAAGTGTCCATTTCTACTTGTGCAGACCACTGCAAATGCACATGTGTCATTCGTTTAAATCTACTGATGTATGAAAATCAATATAGCAACTATGTATTAAAATTAAATTCTACTCAAAATAATGGTTCAAATCTGTTGATGCATAAAAATCTGTTTGGTACCCATTGCTCAAGTGAAATGGTGATGGTCCCAAGTTTTGAAAATAACATAATTGACTACGCACGCAAAATCAATTCAAATGGCGAAAATCGTAATTGAGATAATTTCTACTCTCTACTACTTTGAGCACTTTATGTTTTTAATATGAAAAAACTATGCAAAAAACCAAGCATGTTACTTTTCTTAAAATTCAGGGACCAAATCTGTTACTTTAACAAAGTATGTGACTATTTCAGTTGCAATTGAAACTATGGGGACCAAAAAGAATTTCCGTCAAAAACATGGGGACCGTAAATATAATTTATCAAAATATTATTTTGTTTTGTCCCTCAAAATAATTTTACATAGTCATCCTTTATGCTAAAATTTTATTTGAATAATTATATATTACAGTGTGAACCGCAAAGCTGCTTTTGCTTATAAAGTTGTACACTTAAACCCGTGGGACTTGAAAGACCACATATAAACTCATGTAAAAACATAACGAGCTAGCTGATTCTTAAATCAATAGGTGAAATTAAATTATTAAATGTATGAATTTTAAAAAATAAAAACAAAAACTTATTTGTATAGACCTGTTGCGCAGTCCCAGCTACAATAAAAATATATAATAATAAGCAATACAAATGTGTAACTTATTGGAGCACAAGATGACTTAGCCACGAAGTCAATCAATTTCACCCAATTCTCCTAAGGCTATTATTGACTAAATGTTTTATGATTTGTTTCTATCTTTTGTGTATTTATTTATTTTATTTCCAATTTTGTAGATATTCTTTTGTTTCATAGTCTTATTATGTAACTGATAGAAATCACCATGAAACTTGTTGGTCATGCACACAGCTCTGTCCCGTCCTTCTCACACGTGTCACCACGTTGCACTCACCCCTCTCACCATATATCACCACCCTTTTTCACTACACTTCACTAATCCCTCTTACAAAACAAAAAACCAAAAAAACAAATATATATATATATATATATATATATATATATATCCCTAAAAAACATATCCATTTGTCCTGTGCAAAACTACTACACCTCTCCTCTTCCCAAATAATTTCCCTCTCTCTCCCTCTATTGGAGTATTCTCTGAACATCCTCTCTCTCTCTCTCTCTGCCTATACAAAATCTCTCTCATCTCTCCAGGAATCCATTGTCGAATAACAGAATGTGGAGGCTGAAGATTGCGGAGGCGGGAGGGGGAAGCGGCGGAGCGTGGGTGCGGACTCTGAACGGACACGTGGGCAGGCAGGTGTGGGAGTTCGACCCCAGCCTGATCGGATCTCCTGATGACATGGCGGAGATAGAGAGGGCTCGCGAGGGGTTTCGCACCGATCGGTTTCACTCTAAGCACAGCTCTGATCTCCTCATGCGCATCCAGGTCTCCTGTCTCTCTCTTCCCATTCGCTCTCTTTTTCTGTTACAGTTAACCTTTTTAATTTCTCAATTTGCAAATTGGAAACATCTCTTTTTCTAGAATTTTTTTTTTTTGAGAAATGCTACTGTTAATTTCTTAATTGGAGAGCTCCCTTGATTTGTTTACAAGAGGGCTGGCTATGCGGTAAGCATCCCATTAGTGTATATTTAATTAAAATATCTTTTTTTAATGAAGAATGTATGTATATTAAAAATTTAGAATGGAAAGATTTCATATCTATGCAATTGGAGTATTCTGCAAAACTTTTCCTATTGAAAAACCTTTATTTTTGGCCCCAATTTGGCTCCAAAATTTAATATGGTTGACGTGGTTCAAAACTTCAAATCAAAATTTTAAGTTAAACAATTAAATGTGTTTTATATTCTTGGCCCATATGCCCCTGATTATTGGAACAAAATTTCATTTCATGGGGTGTTTTAGTACATTCTCGGAGATAAATTCAATTCGAAAACTCTCTGACAATATGAAGAGAGAAAGAAAAAGTCAGAAATATAAAAGTGCATGAATAAAACTCAATATTAGCTTTTTCTTAAAATTAGAAAAATCATGGTTCATGTTTTTGGGAGGGTAGAGAGGAAGAGTCTCTGTGTGCTTTACATGATCGTGTATTTTCCATGGATACAATGTACTTTCTATGGATACAATGTACTTTCTTGTACCAATAGAGAATTTTGAAGCATTACGAAGCTGTATTAGTTTCGTGATAAATGTTGTCTGAAATGGTCAAAGTTTGTCTGATCAACAGATAGATTGAGATCTCAAATTAATTAAAGATTCCATATATGGTATAATAGTACCATTTTTTCTTTTGCATTTGTGGGCTAAGTTCCATTGATCAAGAAATGACAACCACTAGCATTTAACCATTATCACCACATTTGGCAATGAGATGATATACGTACCAAAAACTTGTACCGAATTGCATTATGGTTAACAATTAACTACATCATCACATACTCTCTCTCTTCCTACAAAATAGGGTAATGTAGCGAATTGTTAACCACACAATGCAATTCGGTACAAGTTTTCGATGAGCATATCATTACTCTTTGTCAATAATGGTGTTGACAATTAACTAACATTATAAACACTAGAATCTGATAATGTGCTAGCTGTTTTCCTTCTGCGGAGTAAATAATACACATAGCCCTTTGTTTGAATGTTAAAATTGTTACCAATTTGGTATTATTCTATGGCTTCATTACTATTTAAAGTCTGCCTAGTTTTGTCCCTATGATTGTCAATTTAATAAAATTAGCAAATAATTAATATTTCTGGCTCTCTGGCATGGCCATTGTATTATGTACTTTTTGAATTATTATTAATTAGCTCCTGCAGGGTAATATATATATATAGGACAGTGCACAACACTCCCACATTGCGAGGTTTGGGAAGGTCTTGTGTATAACCTTATCCCTGTTTCCAAAGAAGTTGTTTCCAACGGAATGAGCCCATGACCCACAACTCCTGCAGAGTAGTAGATCCTGAATATTTGGAACCATTGTACCTGACATCACGTTGTGAATTTCACATGAGACACGTAATGTGATAACAAATTTATCTAGTATTTGCCCACAAATAATTTAAAATCTAGTTTATGGGTCCAGGGTTATCCGAAACGCTTGTTTCATTTACAATCTAACAGTTAATTTGACTGCTAGTACACGCTATTGCCTGGTTACTGGCCCATTATGGTACAGAGATAACTAAATGTTCAGGTAAGATTTAAGTCTCTGGATCTGAAAAGTTCCTAATTCGAAGCATAGAACTGAAGATTTTCATATTAAATGCTTGTCCGGATTATTCAATGACTTTAGGTATCATTACATTTGTACCACAGGTCGATGATCCATCACTTCTGACAGCATGCCAATGTTCAAATTGAAACCTTGTTGGTAAATATGGTTATATATTAATTTTTCTGTGGAAAAAAGAGGAAGTACACAATTATATTTGGACATACAAAAATGGGAAAGCGGATTATTATTTATGGACAGAGGGAGTAATAATATTATGTCATTGATAGTTGGTAGTCAACTGAATAAAAGTTAATCTTGCTTAAGATAATGGTAATAACCTACCTTCGTTCTTTGCTTTTCATTTTTGGTCTCAAATGTTCATGAATTTAGAACTTGAATACAAATTTATTCGTTCAATTCTTTAGGAAGTTGAGCAAAAAGGAATTTTTGTTCATGGTTGCTGGCTTGCATCTAGGATGTAGATAGAGTTCTTCTGCAATTCTGTGCTAAAGGTTGTTTTGTAATAGATAGAATTTCTTCTTCTTCTTTTTTTTTTTGGAATATTGCTAAATAAATCATCTGATTTTATCGGAACCCCTACATGTCAAGGCCTGCTTGAAAAGAAATCATCAAAATCATCTTCTAAAATCTATCAACTAATGCTTATAGGCTGATGCTTATTCTTTCTCTCTTTAAATGTAGTTTGCCAAGGAATGTCCAAACAGGGTGATCTTGCAACAAGTCAAAGTCAAAGATTCAGAAGATGTTACGGAGGATCATGTAACAACTACGCTAAGAAGAGCTATTAGTTTCCATTCAACACTTCAGGCACATGATGGGCACTGGCCAGGAGATTATGCAGGCCCTTTGTTCTTATTGCCTTGTTTGGTAATTGTTAATTTATATTATTCTCACTTTTAAAGGTTAAAATCTTATAGTGCAGTGGCAATTCCATGTTCATAGATCCATGCTCATGGTCGTTGCTGTATGTATATAGGTTATATCTCTGTCAGTTGTTGGGGCTTTGAACACAGTGTTATCCAAAGAACATAAACATGAGATGTGCCGTTACATCTATAATCACCAGGCAAGTCTTATGACTCTTTTATCTGATCATGGCATCCGAACTTGGAGTAGTTTGCGTGTATGCCCTTTCTTTGTTGTGGATAATTTTATGATGAAAGAAGCTTTAAACATGAAATTACAGAACAGAGATGGTGGGTGGGGCTTACACATTGAGGGTCCTAGTACCATGTTTGGTACGACTTTGAACTATGTCGCATTGAGGTTGCTTGGTGAAGAAGTTGATGGCGGAGATGGGGCTGTGGAGAAAGGGCGTAAATGGGTTCTGGACCATGGTGGTGCTACTGCAACAACATCATGGGGAAAAATGTGGCTTTCAGTTGAGTTTTGTGCTGTCATATTAGCTTCTTATATGCTCAAGCAATGAGTAGGCTACTCTACTTTTCAACGTTTGTTTGATTATCGCTATATTTTTGTTAATGGTAACAGGTACTTGGAGTGTATGAATGGTCTGGAAATAATCCTTTACCCCCTGAGCTTTGGCTTCTCCCTTATAGTCTTCCATTTCATCCAGGTTAGCTGATTTTTATGCAGTCATTTTATGTTAAAATCTTTCTGTTTCTCTAGTTGTAAATATCTTGCTCTTCTCAATGACAGAATGATAACTTAATGATATTCATGAACATTCTTAATGCTACTGAACTTTTCCTTCCACCAGTTACCATGAATATCGTTTGTAGAACAATAACCACTGTGTAGGCAATGGCTAGGGTCATATATTCTAGCGAAGGAATCCCCTGTTGGAATGCAACACTTTATGTACCCATAGTCATGTAATTTGCACATAAAGGTTGCGAATTGCACTTTGAGACATGAACTATTAAATTTGCTACTCTCTCCGTCCCAAAATAATTGTCCACGTTTCCATCTTCGGACGTCCCAAAATGATGTCCACTTTCTAAAAATAAGTTTAATAAAAATTTAAACTTACTAAATTACCCCTTCATATTAAATGGGTTTGGTAATTATAATACATTAAAATCACATTTATTAGGGGCAAATTTGTAAACTTAAAATTCATTTAATGCTTTTGAAATCATTTAATGATTTAGTTGTTAAAATTTTGACTTTTCGATACTTGACAGGTTTTTTGGGACGGAGGGAGCATATGATGGGCTTGTTTGGTTGTATTTTAAAAGTATAGAAGTATACTTTTTTATTGGAGGTGAAAAAGTATACTTTTATGTAATTCTTGTAAGTATTGTATGTGTATTTGGTATAAATTGAAAAAAATATACTTTTTAGTATTGGGAATTGTGAAAAGTAATTAGTAATAGAGTAAAGTAAGAGTAATAGTAATAGAATAATGTACGAGAGAAGTATACTTTTGTGGAAAAAGTAATAATCTTTACTTCTGCACAAGTATACTTTTGGTATTTTTAAGTAAAAAGTATTTTATTTTAACTGGTGCAAACAAACAACATTTTTATTTTTAAGTAATAAGTATAGAAGTAATTTACTTCTGTAGTGAACCAAACAAGCCCATTATAGGTTCCTTGACGCTGATTGCAGAAAATACATTATGTCCTGAAATGCTAATAGCAATAAGTGTTCACTTCTACTTATATTGGGAAGTTGGCATTAAATACCAAAAGGATAGATCACAAAAACGAACAAAAGGTGGAATTTTAATAAAAACGAACAAAAGAAATTAGAAGCCAACACCCAAATAAAAAAAAGATCCAACACTCTTTAATAAATTCTCACAACTCAGTTCTTGTTAAAAAGATACATTATAATGCCTATTTAGAGGTTCTTAAGAAATCCTAATGGGCTTAACTCTAATGGTTTAGTACAATTAATAAAAAAGTAAAAATAATAACAATAACATAAAGTCCTAAACATTTATTTTTAAATATTAAATGCTAAATATATACCACATCACTTTGCTTGCTATCCCATGTTACATTTACTGTCTTTGTGAACAGGCTTCTGGAGCTGTAGTAATTATTGCTAGTATGAAATAAATGAATATAATTTTCCCAGCAATCGTTTCTTGCTTTATTTGGAATGTAATATCTTGAATGGCTCATGTGGAATACTTTGGGTTTCTTATTCTATTTGTTTTTTACTTTTATGAGAGAACAAATGCCTTACTTTTTTGTTTCAGAGAAATCAAATTGATATTGACTAATCAGGGTTCTGCTTTTGACTGCTCCATTGTTGAAATTTTCATGGGTTAAGTACACTTTGCCCCATGAGGTTTCTGACAATTTCATATTGACCCCAAATTTGTAAACAATAATTTTTTTAACAAAAAACTATGCCGAAAAACTATAAAAAATATACTTTTTGAGGAGTATTTTAGTAAATTTGTGAGTTTTTTTTATTATAAATAAATTTACTTTCACTTTGCCTCCCGAAATGTTGGGGGTAAATTGCAATGGCCACCAAACTTTGGAGGTTTCTGACAATTTCAGAAACCCCTGAGTTTTCTGAAATTGCATTGTGCCCCTATGAAGTTTCTGAAATTACATTGCGCCCCTATGAGGTTTGGTGGCCATTGCAATTTACCCCCAAATTTTTGGGAGGCAAAGTGAAAGTAAATTTATATATAATAACTCAAAAATTTACTAAAATATCTGTCAAATGGTATATTTTGTATAGTTTTTCGTTATAATTTTTTATTAAAAAAATTATTGTTTAAAAATTTGGGGGCAATATGAAATTGTTAGAAATCTCATGGGGGCAAAGTGTAAGTTACCCAATTTTCATATTGTCTTTATTCATTCTGTTTGAATGTTTTCAGCAGATATTTTCTATTCATTCAATTATTAATGTACATCTGAAAATTATAAATGATGCAGGGACATGTTCTATGAGAACAATGTTTGGGTGAAGCTTATTTTGTTGAGATTATGATTTGTGTGCATATCAGTTAGGTTATCCTATCAATGATTATGTCAAAGGAAAACTTTTATCCCTCGTTTTGCAGGAAGAATGTGGTGTCATTGCCGGATGGTGTACCTACCTATGTCATACTTATATGGGAAGAGGTTTATTGGTCCAATCACTCCTATCGTTTTGACTCTGAGAAAGGAGCTCTATACCATACCTTATCATGAAATTGATTGGAATAAAGCACGGAACGAGTGTGCGAAGGTTGGTTGGGGTACACTATTTGTTTCCCTCTTAAATGTAAAAAGTAAAAGGAGAAAGGAAGCGCGTCAAATGTATTCCTTTTACCTTGTTGCTTATATCTTTTTGCAGATCACAAAATTTTTATTATTAACTTCTTTATGCCAACCATTGAAGTCACACGACTCTTAAGAAGTGATTTCTCTGTTCTTGTTAAAGTTGTTTGTCCCATAATTATAGTTTAATGAATTAATATCTAGTTTTGATGAGGGCAAGAACACAAATGCTTGGACTGATCCAGTTAGAGTACCGTTTGTTCTAGTTACGAGAGCTCGTGCTAAGAAATTCAAAGATGTGCTTAATGGACTTATTCAAGTGACTTCGATTCAAGTTAATTCGTGGAGGACTATTGAAGGTGTTAAAAATAATTCGCAAGACTACAAGTAGCAAATTCGAGCATTGGAGTGACTTGAAGACACTCATTTATTTTCAGCTTTGAATATTGAAATAATTTCTTCTTTAATTGTTTTTGTTTGAGTTGTAATTCGGTTCCATTTGAGCACGAAAATTGATTTGTTTGGTTGCCATGTGAGTCTTGTTGTAAGTCACGTTAGCATGTGAGTCTTGTTGTAAGATATGTTAGCATGTGTCTTGTTGTAAGTCATGTTAGCACGTGAGTCTTCTTGTAAGTCATGTTAGCATGTGAGTTTAGGTTGTCATATGAGTTGTTTTCATGTGAGTTGTTCTCAACTCCTTGTAAGGGCGTATAAAAGCCTTATTTCATGAATGAAAAGGAGAATTGAGTTTTGTGTGCAAAATATATTGTGAGAGCAATTTATCTCTTGGTTCTTTTAGAAATTGTTGAACATTTCGGAGTTGTCTGTTGCGTCCAAACTGACTTATCAATCTGCTCATCATCCTGGATTGTGGTGTCTTTATTATACCAAGGTTCATGCCTTAAACATAGGCATTGGGTCGAGGTTTTTCTATCCCAAACCTGCGTTTTAGAGTTAAGTCCAGGGCAATCTTATTTGGGTCTCGTTCCATTGTGGATGTGGTTCGTATCAAGTTTATAATGAGCACATCTCCTTCCTCTTATAGGTCCTTTTTGTCGGAAGTGTAAGATTACAGCTGACTGATTTGAAGTTGTGTTCTGTCCCCACCCATTTATATGCATTTTTTGGCCTTCAGATTTGGCCAGCTCACAAGTGATGGGAAGTGTCAAAGTTGTTAGTCGGGAGTTTAATGAATTAATATCGTGTTTGTAATAGATTTCTCTCCTTCCCCTAATAGGTCTTTTAAGTTGGAGTATATGGGATTTAATAGTTCTCAAACCTACGCTTCTGCTTGGTTGTAAACATGAAAATTATTTTTGGTTTTAAGAAGAATCACGTTGTCTGATTGTTCCCTGAAACAGATTAGAGATTATCCTGAAAAGATCCAATGTTTAGGAATCTACGAAAGGTTTTTGTGGTTAATTTTTGTTTATGTGGAAATCGTAATAGCACGATAAGAATGAGTTTTGATAATGATTATTGTTTTCAGTCCCTGAAATTAGTGAAAACAAGGACGAAAAGAAACTGGAAAACATAGAAAATAGAACAATTGGGGTTCTAATCTGCTGGTTCACAACAATTGAGTCTTTGGTGACTTTTAATGAGAAAATAAGAATTATCTATTTTTTGAACTGATCAGGTGAGCATGAAGAAAAATGAATGCTGTTCTCTTTAGCGGATGTTGTATACCCCAATTTTTTTGTTTGGCGATGTTTCTTTACTATTTGTATGTGTGTGTGTCTGTGTGTG
>MKEJ01078412.1:0-12421 GCA_001753735.1 Embelia ribes
ATAATGAATTTTATAGGATTTATTTATTTTTCATCTATCACATCACTTCTGTTCCCCTTCCGTTTGTTTAAAGAGTTCTCTAGAATGGAGATACTACCTTAATTCTGCCTCTGCTTCAGTCAATTTAGCTGCAGCAGCAAGCAGCTCAGCAGAAGGCATTGCTGGGCCAATTACCCTGAAGAAACAGATGGAATTAAGCACAACACTTAATAGAGGAAAATGTTTGAACATATAATCTAACAGTAAAACATAAACGGGTACAATATTCAGACTTCAAAAACAAAATGAGTAAATAGTGCAGAACTCAAAATGAAGAATAAGAGAGTTTGTGACTTGATTTAATGAGATGTTGAATCCTCGTCTTCTTCTTACTCCATTCATGGGAAGTTCTGAAGAAAAATAAGTACTCTACAAGAAACTAGGCCATCTTAAGTAGGATAATCGTGTCTCTCTCCCTTTCATAATTGAACACCATAAAACTATCCTTCCTTGGAAATCCCGTTTGATGGAAAATATGATACAATAGAAGAAAACTCAAAACAAATCTTTGTAAGACTTTGTTATTGCATTCATTCATTCAATGTTGAGACATCAAAGTCTTAAGTCCATAGTATACAATTCCGAGGGTAGCATCATAGCATTAGAATTCCGAAAAAATGCCAAAACATAAATTCTTAATGCATAATAATATTATGATTACAATTATAAAGGTCGTTTTATAAGTAGAATACAATAACATGATGCCCCATATTATATCTTACAAACATGAAAGAGCAGTATATCCCAAAAAACAGACCAAAAATTAATTGTCAATGCCCCATGGTATTACAACTCCTGAGGTAGAAACAACCTAGATATGAAACCTGCTATTTCAGCACATGCATTACAATTATAAAGGTTCCGAAACAGGTTAAGAAGAAATTGCCATCCAATATCACTTGAATACTTTAGCAGCCTTGCATTAAAAGCACTAAGGAGTATGACTACTCTATGTTCACAAAACAGTCCAAACATTTCAATGGGAAGTAAAAAGATGTCAACAGATAAAGTCTTAAGAAAATGTAAAAGCAGTAGGTTACGCCAAAAGTAAGTATACTCCCATAACCATGCAAGTACACTCTAATAAATCATGGCCAATCTTTGAGGAGGAACAACTAGTTCATAATGACTTTATGCTTGGAACGTGGATCCTTTGACCAAAATGAGATCCAACCATAAGCCAAGTTGGTAAGTCGAACCACGGGGAGACGAGGGCATAGATAAAAGACTTGGAAAGGGTCCAACAATCAGGAATACAACCACTCTAAAGGTAGCATCAGTACATATATGAGCAGATAGTCCAAAATTACACTTACAAGATAGAATTACCTCCGTTTAGGACCAGGAATATCTTCTTGTGGGCATGCCATAGCAACACTATCATCTAATATTTCTTCCCCATTGCTACCAGGAGCTGCTGAACTTCCACCCTTCGGAGATACAGAACGATGAGGTTGCTGTTGTTCAGATTTAATCATAGGAAGAACGACCTCCAATGTAGGAGCAGCATGTGGAGGCAGCAAAAAGATATTGTTGCCATTTTCCTTGAGATTTAAGGAGAGGAATAGCTTCTTCAGATGCTTGACCAGAGACCTTTCAGATAGTCCGTTTATATCAACAGCTTGTCCTCCGTCTATCATTCGCAGAAGCTAATCCAAGACATGTCATTAAGAAGAAAGAAAAAGAGATGCATCACACAATGTTAACACCATAGACAAGTTTATGAAGAAAAAGAAAAGGAGAAGAGGAAAAATAAAATAAAAGAGAACACCAGCAAAAAGATCAGAATGAGTTCATGCATTTATACATATAGAAACTGAGAAATTTAAATTATAATTACAAAGAGCAAAAATAACATTTTGCACATATATTACAAGCCAATATCATATCCAGGAAGTAATACTAGGTCGCTGAAGACTCTAGAATATGATTAGCCTATTTGCTCCATCCAATGGCATTCATCCAAACTAAATTTTTCTATGCACCTAGTAACTAAATCATGACATTAATTATCAATCACAAGATTTCAATCAATTTTAGAAAGCTAAGGAAGAAGCATGAACATTTTTAGGAAGATACCTCACCCATGTCGAAGTTGGACACTGAACATTGTGGCAGACGACGACATTCACATTAGAAACAAATAGCATACACCAATTATTTTGATGCAACAAAAGAACAGAAATTTAAAGTTGAAAGCCAAAGTACATTCCAACTGTCCCTATTGCACCATGCACTTGGGAAATAAACCATAAAAAAAATTGTCAACTACATGCTCAAGCACGAAAAAGTTTTATTACTTCCAAGAAAAACATGCACTAGGGACATTTTTGTGTGAATTCCCTTTCAAAGTATTATCTCCATTCAGGTCTTTTGCTCACCCCATTTCTGAAATTCATAGCAGCTCCCATTTAACTACAACAATTTTAAGAGAAAAGGTATAGGAAGGCTATTCCTTATTGTTTTACATTTGAACAATAAAATCCAACAGAAACTGAATTTTTCATGTCATATATTAATAAAAAGGCATACACACTCAGGTCAAGTTCTCTATACATTGGGTGTATTAGTTGTCTCATTTTCAAAAGTTTATCCTCAGATATCCAAAATTAAGGCACACCCCAAAAACTACAAAAAAGTTTGAGGCCACTTAAAGCTTCTTCGTCCTCACTCTTTCTCAAAGGATGAGTGCGAAAATGTCCCTCCGAGGTTGCATGTATTTGTAATTCTGAAAAATGCTTTTGGATCTTGTTTTATGATTTCCTTCTAAACTTCCATAAGCAAACCATTTCTCAACACCTCCAAAAACTTTCTTTTTCTAACAAAGTTCCAAATAACATAGGATACAGTCTTTTCAAAAGTTAAGTCATTTTTAAATACTAAAACTCCCAAAATTCTGAATGCGGCCTTTTCAAAAGTTAAATCATTTTTAAATATGAAAACCCTAAAAAATCTGAGGACACAACTAAACATTCAAAATTGTAAAGACAGTTGGCATAAAATTGAAAGCAAGGATATTATACAGACATTAATGTAGAAAACAGCCATTACAAACAAACAACTAGATGAAATTTTTATTTTCATTTTCCCTTCCACAATGTATAATGAACTAAGAAATCGCCCACTCCATGAGTCCCTGCCGGCGAATAATATTTACAACACTATTCTTCAACTTTACATTCTCTAATTATAGTTTAGGAACACCAAAAGTCCTTGTTAAGGGGACCATTCATGTTCACAATTAAAAGGTTTGAAAACACACTTGGCTATAAAAATTCCAAAATTTTCAGCTTACAACTGCCGGCAGTTGTTATTGAGCATTACAAGCATAGAATGATATATAGACAACAATATGATGACGAATTAAGTTTGATAATGAACATAAAGCAATACGATTTGTTTTCCATTTTTCCATCCAAAAAATTTATAATAAGAGTTAGTGATTGACCTTCTATGTGAGCCTATATTGTCTAATTTACAACTACAACACTATTAACCTTATATAACCTAATCATAGTTTTAGTCAAGCCCAAAAAAAGTAGTGCTCTTTTGGGGAAACATTTATGCCATACCTAAGGCCAAAAAAAGTTCCTCAAACGGAAGCGGCTATATAATTTTTTCACATCTCAGTCTACCACACCCTACCGGAATTGGGCATCAGGGCACTCCCACCAGTTCCCTAAATGAGTCCCTATTAAATCCAAGTAACCCTCCCACCATGTATCCAAATACTAGTCAATCTCCAAAAAAAACCAAGGTTAAGCCAAGGGACCGTTGCTTATCCTCAATTCTGTTTTTTATGTTTAGAGGGTAAGCAATCTCCATCGCCCAGCTCCATTTCAATATTTGACGGTTAGAATCTAAGGTATAGAGGCTGAAAATAGAACTCCCGTAGGAGAGCCCATTAGGGCACAGCTCCTGAACGAGCACCTATCCCAAACTTCCAAGATTGCAGGGTAGGAAAGTCTCCATCAGTGTATCTATCACTATTCAATCCCCTAAAAAATAGGGGACTTGCTAAGTGATCCTAGAACTAGGGACTGCTGTTCATAGCTGTTTTATGTTAATGTTTAAGAAATCTGGTGTCACCATATTCCATATTTTGGCCTGTAATAAAGTTTGAGCTGTAGGGATTAAAATTAAGGGGTTGAAAATAGAGTATCCGGAGGGAATGCCCTAAACATACACTGTTATATACAATCACAAATATATGTATATACCTGCTCTATGTCCCCCGAAACACCTGGAAACTCCGTCAGAATCTCCCTAATCACATCCTCAGCCAAAACTCTACTCTTCAAATCTTCACTTTCAGATTCCGATTCAGATTCAGAAACCTTTCTCTTCCCCTTACTCCTCCTCCGCCTCCTCTCCCGCTCCCTCTTCTCCTTCTTCTTCCTCTTCTCTCTCCTCCGCCTCTCCTCTCTCTCTCTCCTCGAGCCTCCGTCCCTCCTCCGGTGACTGCGTTTGCGGTGCTTTGAGGATGTATCGATGTCGTCGTCGTCGGAGGAGGTTGAAATTGAGGGTGACGATGAAGGTGATGATGACGTGTCATCGTCGTATCTCCTCCTCCTCTTCTTCTTCTCGCCCTTGCTCGAACGCTCCACCATTTTTACGACGCTGAGAGACGGGTCAGAAGCAGGGTAAAACGGTAAGGTAATTACGCATATGGTCCCAATAGTTTCCAAAAATATATACTTGATCTCATTATTTGTTAAAAATCTTAATAGCCCCACAAGTTTTGAATATGCGTAGGTGGAACAAGATCTTTCTCCTAAAGAAATTAAATTTCATCCGTGTATGTTTCTATACCAACATATTTTGATGGGTTACATATGCTTATATGGTTGTCTCTGCGTATACGAATTTACACAACTAACATATACCTAAAGCAAATGGTGTGTAGAATGTTTACAATAAAGGTAGATAAAAATTTGGTTCTTTTATAAAGAATTTAATTTTCATCAACTGATAATGTATATGTGTACATATATTTATATATGTGATGATAGGGACTTTGATTGATGTGCATCGTTTCGCTTCAATAAATTCTTGATAGACCACTTTTAGATACACAAATCATGATCAATAATTTTAGAATAATAATATATGTATCAAAAATTTATACTGAATTGTATTATGTGGTTAACAATTAACTACATCGTTACACACACTCTCTCTCTTCCTACAAAAAATAATGTGATGTGATGAATTGTTAATTACAAAATATAATTAGGTACAAGTTTTCTGTACATATATCATTACTCATAATTTTATATACGGAAGGCATAAAATCTACTTTATTCACACTCTTAGCAAGTAATACTAATTGTTTACTTTCCAACTTTATAATCATCAAAAGTAAAGGGTGAATAAGAATAATTTACATAATTTTCTCATAAAATGATAAATCGTAAAGGAAATAATCGAAATAATTACAAAAAAAAAAATTAACAACTAAATAAATATTAAATTAAATTGTTTTTTTAAGTTGAATAGGGGGGAAAGTCTCCTAATTTGTTGATTGTCTCTAAAATCATGAAAAAAGGAATAATAAAAAAAACAGAAAAAATTATATATCATGAAAAAAGAATTGTATCATACAATGCAATTAGTGATTCATGTCATAGGTTTTGTCATGTACTTGAATTTATAGTAATAGATAGATGCGCAAAGAGAAAGTAAATGGTGAGAAATAATAATTTGAAAAAAAAAAATCTCATATAATGGCAAATCTTAAACTAAAATCTAGATATCATGGAATGCATAATAAAAATAAATTAGGATTTACATATTTCAAACAGTTATTCATGTCCACAACCATATTTTTTCTTCAACTTTAGTTCATATTGACATGGATTTTGTACACAGAGAACTTCTTAGAATAATATTGCCAATAATTTCACATATAGTGACAAATCTTAAATGACAAAAAAAAAAAAAAAAGGAGATAAAATGAAACTATTAAACCCTTGCAATTAGGGTTGAAACAAAATTATACTATCAAGTACCATTTATCATTAGTATGGTTACCATTACCACCGGTAGATATCTTTCTTACAACAATAAATGGTATCTTTTAAATGACTACCACTATTATCGGTATGGTTATCATCGGATGTGCGATTACCACCGGTAGTATTATTGATAAACAAATTCTATAATTTAATGTTATTATTTATTTTCATATTTTAAATATATTATATTTTCTGATAATCTTGACACCATATATAATTAAACTTTAAGAATGATATTTTAATACTCCAAATAAATTATTGAAATTAAAAAATCATACATATTTTCTCTTTATTTACCTATCTTTTATTGTTTTTTAATTATATTATAATGAAATTGTCTTACTTAACTTCTATTATAGTGTTTTTATTATTTTACTATGACAATAACTAAAAAATTAGTAGCTATTTTCATTCAAATATTTTTTATGGCTTATTTGGATCCTTCAACTCTATTTTTCTTTTTTGCTATTTTTGTAATATATGAAAATTTTCAAAATATGGTAAGATGGCAATACCATAGTAGGGAAATATAATTTAGCTAATTACATTGATAATAGTACTATTTCTTATTTGGTTGGTACTTGATAGTCAATTTTAAAATATCATATCACATGGTACCATAGATGGTAACATTAATTTTCTATCATTACCACAGGTGCTTAGTCCTACCTGCAATGAAATGGATTATTATACTCGAAGTTGAACCGCGGGAAGAGTGTCTTCTTTTTTCTAATAACGAGTGGTGTGTCACGTGCTTGTAACATGGGGCTTGTTCAAATTATGGAGTGGGAACATTGCTAATAAAAATATTCATATTTAAGTCACCATAATGTAAGACATGAAAGTAATGACAATAATTTGCATAAATAATGAAATAATCGTTTAGATACGAACAAAACTGTAATGTATGAAATTAACAACTATTAATCTTAGAAAGGCATAAAATTAACTTAAATTTGGACTTTGCAAATTTGATAAACATGGTGACAAGAAGCGGCTTATTCTATTTGTTTGTACTTTTTGGCTACTTTTCTTTATTATTTTGAGTAATGGGGAATCATATGATACTGCATTAATCTGTCCCTGTCACTCTTCTTGTTCACATTTATAATGAATTGGAACGTCTCTGCAGAAGTTTTTTTAAGCTCTTCTTGTTTGTTTTGCCGTTCAGTTTCCTGGTTATATAATTACATATTAGTATTGCAGTCAATATATTAAATTTACATGTATGCTCATTCATTTGTGCTTGTAGGATTTACATCTTCTAGATAGGCTATATATTTGGAAACAGGATCACTATTATTACTTCTGCAGCCTTGAATAGTGTGACGAATATATTGTGAGTTTCGATAGTGACCGTAACCTTCAATGGGTACCTGAAAAAAGGGAACAATATTTTGTTTAATATGAGTTTTTAGTATTGTTCTGGTAATTAATTTTTGGTTTTACGCACCTTGGTTGATGGTTGACATTTGTGTTATTGCATTGAGTGCATTCTATGCCACGGTCAGTATGAATGACCTTTTTTTTGCGCGCCGTGCATGCTTCGTACCCTGGTTCCCTTGAATGAGCATCGTGTATGCTGCATTGTAAGATTGGACAAACATAATTAGTTAATAAAAGTAATTTAATTTTGTTGATTTTGTAAATGATAAATGTGTACCTTTAAATTTGCCAAGAGTGTTGTTAGGGATCTTCAAAAGTGGCCGATATTGATAACGACAACGACATGTAACCCACTAATGTTCGAAGAATGATGCCTTGAACGCTTGCATTGGATAACAAAAGTATGTTTATGTTATTGTTCGTAATTAATAGTGCTCATATTGATTCTGTCAAAAGACTTACGATTACTTATTTGAAATCATGTCATCAAATATGTCTCCCTGCTCGGTATTCCGTATGTATCATTTGTTTGAAACAAATTATTATTATTTTTTCACTCAGTTGTACTTTTATTATTTATACTAGTGAACGTGCATACGCGTTGCGTGTATATGTGACTTAATCGTTGAAACATTACAATTTTTCATTTGATACTTTGAGTGCAATTTTATTAGTTGACGATTAGAATATGATAACCATAATTTTTCATAACGTTATTAATTCAATAAAAACTTCAAGACACAATGACTATTACCATACAATTCATGCTTTTGTGCAATAAAAAAAATAAATCTAATAATATTGTGGGTGAAAAAAAATAACTTACGTCATTTAACGTTTTTGTTGAACCAAAAAAGGCAAATCAAGAGGAGGTGAATTGGTTTTCTGTAAAAATTACTGAGTTAAAAATATTTTTCTTTGTTTCGAAGATGTGTTCTAAGATATATGATGATTGAGAAAGTGATTATAGTAATGAAAAGACTAAAAATAAAGTATGAGAAAGAAGATACGACACCTCGAATTATAGTGGTTCGGTAATAGTCTTTCCCGACAATGAATCGGTAGGACTCATACGTCCACTCTTCAAAGTTGTACGCCTTGAGTTCCCTTTAAAATACAATGTAATCTTTTATACCCTAAAAAAACAAGTAGTTTGACGAGTACTACTTGCTACCTAAACTCTTGAGCTACCCGAGTTCCTAGTTCAAACTTAAACTCACGACCTAAGCACAAGCTCTCTCAAATTACCCAAAACTCATTCAAGAATAAAACTTGAAAGTTGATAACTTACTTCCTAAAATTATAATAAAGTTTAGTATGGGATTTCACTCAAAATACAACCATTACAAACTGATAACAAAATTGAATAAGATTAGAGAGGGAGCTTGAGCTTTTGACTTTTGAACTTCACTTTTTAACTTCTCTTACTTGAATGATAATAGCTTGTTCACTTGTCTTTCTTGAAAGGTATACATAAGTGATATTTATCCGATTTGAAGCAGACATAGCCGTTCAAAAAAATTGCAAATTGTCTGACAAGATTCATAAAGAATTGAAAGCTGAAAATTTGCATTTACTAAGGTTGTCCAATGATCTTGAATAGGGTGTCCAACACTTATCCGTCGGGGGACAACCCGTCGGGCTCCGATGGACACAAGCATAATGTCTTAGAATTTTTTCAACTTTTTTGGCTGAAGTGTAACCCTGGATATATTTTTCTGATGCCTCAAGCCATCGAACGACCGTTGGACAAAAAGAAAAATGTCCATTTATTGTCTTGAGTTGCAGTATTTGATCTCATTCACACTAGGTATTAAATTTGTTCCTTGCTTCAAAATGCCAACCTTTGATCTTTTTCATATTTGATATAAAATTATTTTAAGATGTTTTATACACTCAACAAATAATATTTATACAACATAATACAAGAATTGTATAATTTTCACAATTTTTGTAACTATAAAAAAAATTAATTTAATTTTAAAATCTTGGGGCAACAAATTTAATAAAAAAAAGGATAAAATATGAGGATAGTTGGTATTTTAAGAGTTGAGTTAGATAGATATACTAAATAAATAAGTAATCAATTTATGATCACTTGGTGAGAAAGGAACAAATTTAACCCAAAAAAAAAAAAAAACCGTCGTCAAAAGTTACTCTTTAACAATTGGGAAAGTCAAAATCTGAAAATTGGAAAAGTTGCAAGGGTTTAAGTTGGACTTTTAACTCAACAAAGTGTTGAATATTCAATTATATTGAATGCATGTATCATTTTTTTAGAAGTTCAAGGGGTGAGAGTACATGCATGTATATTCTTTTATTGTTATTTTTATTTTATTTTTATTGTATATTTTATGATTTTGTTTTAAAAATCTACACGTTGGTTAGGTGGAGAGTCTCGTTTGGCACTTGTGTAGAAATAAAGTGTCACTTTGGGAAAAAAAATAAAACATCACTTATTGTTTTTATGGCGCATAGACACTATACATGCGCTATTTGGACTTTGTTTTTCATATTATATATGTTAAAAAGTTACAACATTTTTTTTTGTAATACTATTTTTCTTTTATTTAAATAATATTCACAACGTTATAAAAAATATAAATTAAACCTTAATCACAGCAAAATTTTAAGTTAATGTAATAAGATATTTCGGATATTTCGGATGTTTGATTAATTTATTTTTATTTTCACTAACTTTATCTCCATTGGTGAAGTATTTGCTAGCTTCGCTTTTCATAGAATAAAATATTTTTGAAATGTTCTTTATGGTAAAATGCAATGTATATTATTAAGAGTTCCAACAAATTTGTGCCACAATCCGGGTAATATAAAAACTCAAAACTAATGCATTGACATAATTTTTTAACTCTTTTAATTAAGTTTATAAGATTACAACGATTATGTTTTCTAGTCTTCCGTTTACTTCATTATGACTCTATTAATTAAGAGCGTTACACTACAAATTCCTTCGCTATGGAGTGTGGACTTTACCAACATGACATACAAATAAATATAACTATCCTAAGTAATAGGGATGACTACAGAGAATGATAGTTACAGTTTTTTTCACATGTGTCATGTAAGTGATCGTAGAAATTTATTCAAAAAAATAAAACTATTTTGTAAATTACATTGAGATCATTTTATGTTTTTCGCCAACTAAACCAAACACTTTAATCAATAGGAAAACTTTTTTATTGACCGAAAAAGTACATTTATTTTGGAATTTTCCAATTATTCGTTTCACCGTGCTCGCCTCTTTCTCCGGTGCTAGCTACACACGTAAGAAGTCCGAAAAAACATATGTATGACAAAGTACTTGGAACAATATCCTAAGCTAAGTGAGAAATGTAGGTCAAGAAATAACATAAACTTGTGTACACCTCGCATAAAAAAAACATTACATTTAGAAATCAAGAAAAAAAAAGAAACTTGCCTGTAAATTAGTCACCTAAGAGTATGATGTCTACCTCAATCTCTCAATCATTCATCTTCATCCAATAGGTTCATGGTCCCATTCTCATCATATCGATCTGCCAAGTCACCTCCGAAAAAATTGTTTAGTGATTTTCGACACAAAGCAAAAACTTTAAAATTTTGTAAAAATCAACTAGCTCAGTGTATATAATTGATAAACAGTGTATTAGCTTCCTTTGATCTTATTCGTCATGTTTTTCTATTCAACGTACCATGGACTCTCTAAGTTCCACTTCCGCTAGTGTCTCTTTCAATTTATTCTTAATATTATTTATTTATTATGTACGATATACATTGTATGTAACCTTTTATTTTTTAATATGGAGTAACAACTTAATTTTAATTGATTGATTAAAAAGTACACAGATGACAAAAATTGTTCATTTCCTGCATATACAAATGGAATGTGTTAAATTAGAAGGATTATATAGAAGATATAAAATATATGAGAAGGGTAACAATTAATAACACAATTTTGAAACAGAGAAGATAGCCTTACTGTAAAGTGAGTGCAACTAACATGGCTAAATATATTTAACATGAAAAATGCAAAAGTAAATGCCATTACCATCAAGTCATAGGTAACATTCAAACCAATGCATCTCACATAGGCGACATGATGTTGAAAATTGCAAAAGTCATAAGTACTTTACCATTAACTTTTTCGTTCTCTATCGCGTATAAATTTCATATAAAAATGAGCCAATATAATAAATATGTGTATGCATGAAATAATAGAGTATCAAATGACGTAGAAATGGAGCGTCACTTGTTACATACATAAGGTGCCATTTTGCGCAAAAATAGGGTGCCACTTGGTGTAATTACAATGCACAACACTACTTTTATTATATTAACTAGTGTGAAGCATTCGCGTTGCACTAGAAATTTATTTCTTTTTTTATATTTTAAAATTATTTTTGTGTGTATAAATTTATTGAGCGGAAACATTAATTATGTAGATAAATATTCTCTATCCACAAATTATTCATAAATATAATTTTTTTTTAATGATAAATCAATATGTTAAATTATTTTTTTTTTTAATTGAGAAGGAATATTCTCTATCCACAAATTATTCATTAGTACATTAGATTTTGATTGTAACAGTATCCAAACACATAAACAATCAAAGAAAGCAAATTATGTATAGTTTTAAACTAATTTAAATATACTTTAACATGAATTGTACATCTAAATAATTCAATAGTAGTAAGCAAAATTATGAAACATAAATTTAGATATAATCTTAGTTAATACCAATATATGTGGTGATTTTGTAATTTGTGAGTAATACGATTTTATAAGAGGTTTTATAATTTGAATTGAAAAATCACTTTTTAAAATAAAATTCGATAAGTAACTGATCGTGTCAGAAATATGCGACAGATAGCCTAGCAAGTATACTAGGGACGAAGTAATAAATCCGGAAAATCCGGGTGTCGAACTCAAGGATTCTACTAAATCACAGATTATCAAGTTACTATTCTTTTAGATCT
>MKEJ01078415.1:0-14105 GCA_001753735.1 Embelia ribes
ATTTTTTACATAGATGTATGTATAAAATATTTGTTCTAAAAAATATATGCAATAAATTGAAATAAATAAATTTAGACTGTTAGATCAATTATGATAAGAAGAGATCTTCCTTCTAATTGGTTTCTCGCTAATAATACTTCACGATACTTCAAAAGCGAGCTTATATATTATATACTTGCTCTTTTGTTGAATCACGCAATCACACTTTGTTCCCTTCAATTTATACATTTGTACTGTAGTCTGATTTTTTCCCCCCCACAAAAAATAGAGCATAATTTAGCAATATTGCAAAACTTTTATTTGTACTATCTCAATTTAGAATAGTTCACATCATACAATGATGTTCCGCATTAATTTTCTATTTATCATGTAGTTAGTGTTCTTGTTTTCATGTCATTAATAGATCAAAAAACTTCAATTTGTTGAACTTGCTTATTACTAGTAGCTATTAAGGCAACCTTTCAACGCTCGTATTTTAAGAGTACCCCATTCCGTTACCATCAATTTTGTTCTCGAGTTCTCATTCAGGTAACATTGAATCGTACCCAGGCGATGTACCGAATTTTAATACAAATTGTGCTATTCACGAGATTTTACACACCATTTTGTGGAAACTGAATTGCAATTAATGGTGCATTTTCAAATGCTATTAGAAGGTTAATCTGGTAATCGAGGGTTTGTTGAACACAACCAATTTGAGCTTGTGGCTTTGCTTCGCTTTGAATACACAAGCTAGTAACTTGCACTTTTGAGGTGATTGAAACGACTGATGCAACGCTTTAGGCATTTGTCATAAATGAATTATAATATCATTATTTCGTATACATATTCTTATGTATATAAATGTTGTTCCTTTCAATTATATCCGTTGTAATTACAATATTTGTCTGTATAAATACTTGACACGTGTCTCGTTAAAATAATAAAACATATCATAATACAAATAATTAAAATTACATATCAACTCTCTTTTAGTATACCAACATTTCAGCGAAAATTCAATTAGTATATTAACCTTCGATAATCTCCAATTAGTATACCAAACTATCAAAATTTGTCCAAATAATTATTCCATCACGTAGTTTGTTAAGTCACATGTTAGTTCCACGTGGCAAGAGCATTTTGTCTTTTACTAAATTTATTTAAAATAAATATATATATTTAGAAAAAGATCCATTCTTTCTCAGTTTGTGTTTTGCACAACCTCCCATCCCTCTCTCGTCCTTACACTACAGTCGCCACCACCGCAACCCTACCTTAATACTCCCTTCCCCTTTTGCCACCCTTTATCCCCTCCATCTCCCTCATGGGAGAGGAGCTTCTAATACTAAAAAATATGGTGTAAGGGTAAGATAGTATTTTATAGCCACATAAATAGATTCGACTAATAAAAAGTTGTATGGACAAGTTTGTAATTAATTATATTAGATTATGTTTATGTGGTTCAGAATAGTGACATTAATACAAGTAGTTTTAGAAGTTCTCAACACCCCACCCCTCCGACCTCTCCTTACCCCATCCAAACACTCCAACCTACCACCTCCATATAATGTGTGTCTATATATATATATATATAAAATTTGTATGTGTATATTATGTGTATATATACATGCATATGTATATAAGAAATAGTAACTAGGTCGAAGTTGATTGTGAAAAAAAAGTTGTAATTTTCGTAACTCGTGTTGATGGAGTGAAATAATAAAGTGAAGCTTTGGGTTTAATTTGTGGATTAATTTTCTATGAATTTGGATATGTAATTGGAAATTTTTGGAATTGAATTAAGTTTTATTGATATTTTGTTGAAATTCTTTTGAGTTATGAAATTAAATTTAAACATTTTTAATTTTATTGAATTTTTTGTGCATTTTATAGTTAAATTCATTTGATATCCTAATTTTTTTAAATTTAATTTTGTTGGAATTAATTTTAGTTTCCATTATACGTGTCATGGTTTGAAAAAGTAAAAATTAATACTAGATAGGCCAAAAATAATTTTTGTTTATTTTTTAAATATTTTTATTTATTTTAAGCATATTTAGAAATATTTTAAACATATTTATTTATTTGTGTTTCCCAAGGTATCTCTACTTAAGCAACCCTAGCTTATTCCACTCGGATCAACCCCCGTTACTTATTTTAAACATATACTATAAATCTTTATATAATATTATACATTTTTATGAAAAAGAAGAAATTTCCAACTCTCTCAATATTTTCAATTGATAAAGAAAAAAATATTTTATTTACATATGTTTAGTTTTTATTTTAGACCCTGTATTTGATATTATACATTTTTATAAGTATTTTTTTTTGTTTAGACAATGTATTTTTTTTTTATTCTCACTAATAAAGACCATTTAAATTCAAGTTTATATCATATTAAATTTAATTGTAATCTTGTCTATATCTATGTGTGTTATTTAAAATATATGACCAAAAGTGTAACAATTGAAACCAGATATGCCAAAATATAACTTATCCCAACTATATATATGTTATTGAAAATATGAGACAAAAATGTGTTCAATGAAAACAAAAACAAAATATTGAGCAATAGATTTGCTCACTAATTATTCAACTATGACCGATAATTAATGCGAATTTAGGGCAATTAAAATAATTAGACTCGGCTAGTTTGTTAAGCTTATGTCAATGATGTAGTGTTTTTGAAGTTATAGATTACTATTAACCTAATTGTTAAACAATGACGGACCACGTAAGCACTCACGGGACACAATCTTTTTAAAATTAAAAATTTTGTGATTGTCTAGCAAAGTTATCACTCTTTTCTGTATAGAATCGGCAGCAAAGAGGATTATATAAATCCATTTCCATGTATCTTATTTATTAAATTTTAGCATAACTAGGGAAATTTGGTCATTGTATAAATTTTAGAAAAGATAGAGATTTTACATACAAGTATTTAGAAATTTACTATATATTACCATAACTTTACTTCCTCTTGCATCTTGCGTCCTCCCTTAATTAGGGGATGTTGCATAATTTAATTTGCAACGATATATCAATTATATCATTATTAATTACTCAAAGAACAAGATTATGTAACAATTGCTAGTATGACATGTAATTTAAAGAGAGGAGGAAAGAGTGGCGCTCCGCTATCTAAAAAACCTCCCCAAAAACTTTACTCAATCTTTAAGTGGAAATAAATTACTATATATGGAAAATGATGCATCTTAAATTAGAAAATCAAGTGTGACATAAAAGCGTGAAGGTCAAAGGATAAAGATTTTATGTAGATTTTTGGATAGATGCATAAGTTTTTAAGTTGTCCTCAATTTATTTGGATCTTAAGACTTATGATGATGACGACGATGATGATATATCATTTCCTGAGGAATATATAAAGAAAAATTAAAATCATAGATTAAAAATGTTCTTCAATTAAATTTCTAGCAGAACCCGTTGTTTAATCTGATTCTTTAATTTTTTTTCATATAATAGTTAAAATTTGATTATTTTTAGCAACTCAAGATTTCACCTCAATTAGTTAGCCTTGAGGGGAGCAACAAATAACTTACCGTGTTAATAGTTTCTTTGCGCAGGCATCAATGTTGTACCTAAATTCATCCATGTGCTTTAGTAGCAAAAAAAAAAAGAGAAAAGAAAAAGGAAAAATATATCTTCCATGTGCTTACTCAAGTGTACAAGGAGAAAAGCAATAAAATGTTACCAAAACCATTTTTCATTGAGCTTTTAATGAGTGGTGATTACATGCTTTTTCGTTAAGCTTTCAAATGAAAATATCCATGCTTGGTCTTACTTGTGTTTCATTGACACATGACGATGTACATATTGCCCTTCCGATTACAGAAGTGATTTATTTAGATAGACAATTGATGGAGAAACATTTAGTGTGAGAAAAAAGTTATACAAATATGACTTTTATTGATTTTGTAGTAAAGAAAGTTACTTTGATGTTTTAACAAAGAAGTTTATATGTGTAAGGGAGTAGTCACTTGTGTCAAACATGTGATGACATGATATCTAATTTTCCTAGTACAACTGAGTTGCATCAAGTTTCAATGTTAATCCCATTCTTATTCGTAATAGTTACGAATAAGCTTTCCACAAGAATCTAAAGTGAAATATCGTAGTGCATATTATTTAGTGATGGTGTTATTTTAATTGTCGAGACGAAGAGAATATAAATGATAAATTAGAACCGTGGGAGATAAAAATAGATCAAAATGAATACATATAGTATAAATTTAGTGAACAAAATGTGGTGAATTTGCTATAGCCATGACTGGATGAGAGAAAATTGTAGCCTTAGCCTATAGTTTTGTTGGGGGTCTTTTACCCCCGAAAAAAAAAAGTTTGTTTAATGGTTATATTACTGGTGAAAAACAGACATACAGTACAATAATTTTTTAATACACAGGAATTATAATATATATAAGATTAAGCATTAACGAGGGAGCCTAATTTCTAAAAGAATTTCCCTTCAACGCTACGCTACTCTTCCCAATTTCGAAATCCATGTATGAATAACTAATTCAAGCAAGGATGACTTGGGTTGGGGTATATATTATCTAATTAACTAACCAATGTTTATCTTGAAATTTAAGTCATCAAATTCTTCGTAAATAGGTGATTACTTCGTTTTCAATCTCCGTTTCCACTCTCACCATTTTTTTAATTATAAGTCATGTTCTCACACTCTCATTCCCGCTCTGCGATCTGATAACCTAGCTTGAAACTAGAATTTATTTGGATAATCGTACATATTACATATTATATATGTTAACTAAAAGCTAGCAGTCTCAATCCAAGTCTCAATCCAAGCGACCAAATCCTTCATGCACAATGGATGTCCCCGCCCCTAATTCTAGCTTCCACTTCTATTTTCGCTCCCGCTCTCATCATTTTTTGAACTATAGTTCTAACGCTCTTATGCTCTCGCTCCGACTCTGCGACCTGGTGACTTGCATCTCAACAAGTCTGAAATTACATTTTACACGAATTTCAATTTCGCGCCATATTTAGGACTTAATATTCGTTGGGAAATGCATTGAACTATTTATAAGTAGCGAGGAAACAAGTGTTATGGTCCTTAATCCTTATGGATCATTTTGAATATTTTAAGCATATTTCACATGCTCGCTACCACATCAGGCAGAGGTTCGTAACATCTGGCTGTTGGTCAGTCCGTGCTCAAATGACAAAACTAATTCTAAAAACCAAATCCCTGACTCAGCTTTTAAGAAAACAAATAATTCTAGTGTAACCGTTCCGAGCATAGGCAATAGAAGTGTAAACGAGCCGATTTGCATTGACCTGGAACCCGTAACAACCATGCATGAAAGAAGCTAAACAATCAGGAAAAGAAAATAGGAATCCAGCCAAGCTGTCAAATACTAGCCCGTGATACACTCGCAGAAACCCTGTTCATTTCCACTGCCATAGTGAGGTTCCAATGATAATCAGCTACGAGCAGGCAAAACCAAAAGGGTTTTTAGTAACAAATGAAGTCCTCGTGGTTTTTAGTATCAAATGAACTCCTATCTGGTAGAGAGAATGTACTCCACTGGGTTCTTAGCCACACCAGGAACCTCGGGCCAACAGTTTCTTTTCACGAGCCTTGATCATTGGCTTCTCTGCTTTCCCACCTCCAGCCACTGGGCCAATCTTAGCCCGGCACCCACTTGGGACTATCTTTTTCGACCCGGATGTGAACTTGATCCAATAAAACACTGTTTGGGCAAATGGAAATGTTAGTAATTGATATAAAAAATTGTCATAAAGGTGTTGGGCATGAACCCAAAAATATGGCAAATATGCAGCAAACGAATTGTGGCAGGAAACCCAATCAAGACCATGCTTTGGATTTGATCAAGCAAAAAGATCACACATGCACTCTTGAATCTAGCAAACAACTAGTGTTAAAAGTTAAAACCCATGAAACCTATCAATGTGATACCCTCGAACAAATTAGAACAATGTCTTGCGCACAAATGAGATAAATTCAGAGGTGACAAGGGGCTCACATTCTTTCGAGAAAAGGACAGTCGGGTAGAAGACCAGAAAAAGCCAAAAAGAATAAAAGGCCAAAAGACAACGTTAGTGCTTTTCCAACTTTAAACAGAGCAGCCATTAGAACCCTTATTTCAATTGCAACCACAAGTACCACCCAGAGGAGTAGGATCATTCGTAATTACAACACAATCTAATCTTCTTTCCCTTTTGATCAGGATAAAATTTGCCAAGAACATCAGAGCTTTTCCTAACTTAGAATTGCAAGCCCCGAAAAGACTAGACCTGTAACGCCTTCATTACAAATTCCATTTTTTAGCTTTATTTCCAACAATAACAACTCAACCATAAAGAAAGTACACATTGAACTTCACCACATACACTGTATTTCACATTGCCTGGAAACACAAACAAAAAAGATATTAATAAATAGTTTTACCCCCAACTTTGGTAGATTGTTCAGAAATTTCCATTTAAAAAGTTAACATCATTACCAAAATGCAGAAGTGCTACGGATTCTTGAAGATCAGGGGACATGATTCAGACCCTTAATTTTGGGGGGTCAAAGTGAAAGCATCTTGGAAGCTAAAATTCAAAAGACTAATCTGTCCAATAACTGCTGGTAATAGCTTCATCTAGGAAAGACTTTAATTGGAGAATTTTCGTCATAATCACATTCAAAAATCATTTCCAAGGAAACTAAATCCAACCTCCTTAATTTCAAAACTTCGAAATAACAGCTCACAGAATGTGGAAGAGCGATTTAACAAGGGGGTGTTAACAAGCATCCTTAGGGCACTTGTCAAAAGCCTTTAAAAATGTTGATATCCTATTATTCTATCCTATTATTCCTCCATCCTAGAATAATAGTTTCACTTTTCACATTTGAACAAACCACCCTCCCCACCCAAATAAATAAATAATTAACAAACTTAAAGATCCGTTGCTAAATTTAATATCTTACAACTACTGTGCCTCATAATTATTTTGCCTCGTAATTATTGAGGAACAAAAAGCAAAAATTGGAAGGGCGAAATTTAGTTAGTTTACCTCATTATGAAGGATAAAATAAGACAAAAATGGTTTCACTTGCCTATGCAAGTATGGTCAAATGGAATTATGTTTTACCAAATGAATTGGGTAATACTTCCTCTTCCCCTATCCACAGATAATAGCCATGTTCATCCATGCACATCGTTATGGTATTAGGCAAGTGAAACCATTTTTGTCTAATTCTTATCCTTAATAAATATGAGAAAAAACTTTATCATATTTACTCCTTGCATTTTTTGCATTATTCTTGTCTTCATTAATTATGATGATCAATAATGATAACCAAATAAAAGTAGCAATCGATAAAGCCAATTCTTTTATCATCCAAAAATAGAAAAATGAGCTCATTACTTATATGGATAGGGGGGTACATGTTTAGAGATGGTAAATGCTAGAATCTACATACACTGAATGATTATCTACCAGCATTTTAAAAAGGTGTTATCAAAGCCTTTCCGAGCTCTCACCAAGGCAACTCATATGGGTCTGGGCAAGCCATATCACTAAGGTATGCCAAAGCGAGTGCCTTGGGGCTTGAGCTAGGGCACTAGAGCCTAAAGTTGTACGCTAGTTTGACTAGTGCAATTATTTATGGACAGAGGGAGTATTAAAATTCCGGAGAAAACCAAGACAAGTTAAATTATTTCACTAATTGTAGGATTCCAACAATTCAAGAATGGACTTCTATTTTCTAAAAGAAGCACCATACACTAAGGCTGAATTATGCATTGCAAAATGAAACCTAACATATCTATTAACCCACCAGGGACCAAATAAAGAAAACTCACTCAATTTGCTCTCTTAATTTACTCCAAAATAGGTTCCTATAATTGGATTGATTTCTACCACTTGATTGGAGCAAATCAAGGTAGATCCCCTCAGGTTGAAAAAGATGTTCTCAAAAGTTTACACTCCCCAATTCGTAAATATAAGGACAAATAGTGTTGCCTTATCTCAACCTCATCACTCTGATAAACCGGTCAAAAAATGGTAGCCACACATATTCGTAACTGAGTGGTATGGTTAGGCATATTGGTGTCCAAGAGCCAAGCTGCTTGCAAGCTCTGTTTTCAGCTTGATTGTTGAAATAAGCCAAGCTCAAGCTCAATTAGCTTGTTAAGTTAGTGAGCTCAGCTTGAGCCTCGGCACATGTATTAGCATGTATATATGTATTGTTATACGTATTGACATGTATATATCTCTGAGTGCTTATGCATTTCATATGTTTTATTTTTTGAGTTGGAAAACATGTGAAAAGCTCATTGTTTCACAAACCACATTGTACCACATCAGATGGAAATCTGAAAACCCCCTTACCTATCTATTTAAACGTGATTTTACCGAAGTAGATAGTCCTAAGTACTAAAAATGAACCTCACAGTTTCTATGTTTAAACTTTAAATAAACTAGGACTGTTTCTCAACCCCATAAAAATGAATGGAACCATAAGTTAAAGAAAAGATGGGCATATTCAGATTTATGGTAAACATTGAAAAGTAAAGAGGTAGGCATTCACAAGTTTCCATACGAAAGAATTTAAATTCACATTTGGAAAACTTCCCAATAAATTAGAGATATACAAAATACAAACAAATGCATCTTTTATAAAATCATATACGCATCTATATTACGAATATGAAACCTATTAAATGAGCAGCCACGGCTCGAGATTAGATCATTTGACACTTGAGCCGAGCCACCAAAACTACAAGACAATATCAACTAATTTAGAACCAAAACTAAGAAAGGAAGCGAGTAACTAATGGAATTTTTCACATGTCCTAGCCTATACAAATTGGATAACAGATAACTAATCAACAACTTCAACAAACCCAATGGGTACTGGGATAAATTCAATAATATTAACTGATCAAAATGATATGCTTCAACCAGATTTCATCAACTAAATATTAACCTAACCAACAATTCCCAGAAGAAAATTCCTGTCATCATCAATAACCAAAAGAATATTAGGATTATGACTAATCACAATGGGTATAAAGCAAACAGATTCTAAATATTACTCATTCGGAAACAACAAAGCCGAATAAGATTAGCGGCACTTTGAAGTTTGAGCACTTCTCAGCATAGACTCCAAAACTTATTACAATAGCCACATAACTTTATCAGCCACCATAACACATTCTAGTGATCCTAGTGTTAATGCAACAATAACCCTTACAGCACAAAATCATATATGCTTAAACAAAACATTTAAGCTAGTCTTTACATAAACAACAATGAAAAGGAGCACGAGTACTCTATCATCAAATGACATATACAATCAAAAGAGAGGACATATCAAAACATTCGATCAAATTCCAGTAGTTCAATTTAACAGAAAAGAATAATAATTACCAAGGGTGTTTATCTGGATTTTGACTGATTACAATTGTCTTACGCATACCGTTCCAATTTCATATATCCAATCACATTAAACAGTGAATTACAGAACATTTCACAATTGAAAACTACAAAAGGAAGTAAAACTAGTGGGATTTTGAACCCGTTTCAACCTAGACTCCTAACATTCCACAAAAGAACCACATTAATTTATCCAACCACCATTTAAAAATCTAGTAATCATTGCACAAAATGATATGGCTTGAAATTCAAAAACAGTCCATAAAATATCAATTAAGACGTAAAATAATAAAAAAGAAGAGCACCATAGTTACCTGGTGGTGTCTTTATCAGGATTTTGACCAATTACAATGGTTTTAAGCTTGCTATTCAATCTCCATTTGTCCAACCACAGTACAAAGCAAAATCCCTTATGCCATTGAAAACTACAAAGAGAAGTAAAATTAGTGCCATTTTGAGCATTCTCGGCCTAGACTCCCACAACTTTATCAGAACAAAAGGGGCTTCCTTTGCTCCAATACAAATGCCCACCATTGGATTTATTTTCTAGCACTTCATTTATAAGATCCCACACAATACTAAACTCAATCTATGAAGGGCACCCCATTGAAACAAATTAATGGAGCAAGTTAAGGAAATCACTTTCTTTCATTTTGGACCAAAGGCCTCCCTTAATTTGCCCCCTCAATATACTCCAATGGAGTTGTTGACCATTAGATTGATTTCTTCCACTTGATTTCTAGAGGGCCTACACACTATTAAACCCAATCCAATTGTGGCAAACTTATTAGAGCGCAAATTAAGGGAATCCCCTTTTTAGTTTTGGACCGAGGGGGCTACTTGAATTTGCTCCGATAGGTTTCCCACCGATGGATCATTTCTACCACCTGATTTATAGGGGACCCACACTTCTAAACCCAATTTAACGGTGGGCAGCTCATTACGGCACATGTAGGGAGCATCCTTTCTTTCAATTTATCCGTCCAACAATAGGTTACTCCCACCAGAGTAACTATTTTCAACCCGAAAACTTTAAAGTCTTATCTCTCAAACCTTGATAACCAAGGTTTTATTATGATGAATACACACACAAGAACCTAAACTTACAAATTGAATGTCGAGTGAACAAAGGAGCCATGTAGCAAAACCCCTACTCTTTGAGGATTGGATAGTGTTAGAGACAATGGTAAGAGGTTTCCCTTTGATTGAATCCTTCCTTAAAAGTGTAGAATAAGGACTCATTTGGAGGTGCTCTTGGGAGTAATATAAGTTAAAATGAAGGGCATTCCCACCGGCCAATCCAAATTTAACCCCATATATATTTCAAAATAGGTTGTCTACCATGTATTAAGATGCCAAATATCAGCATTATGTCATTGATATTGACTTCCTTTCGAGTTATTCTCAATAATATTTATTTGCGTTTATTAAATAGCAATTGCTCGTGTACCAAAATAGAAACAGATTGTATCTCTATCCACATATATATAAATTCAAAAGGACAAGCAACAAACTAGTAAGAGGCTCCTATTTTTTTACAAATATAACACAAGGATATAGGGCCATTGAGGAGTTATGTGCATCACTCCATACCGAAGCTACATAGCAAGGTTGTTCTTCTGATGCAAAACACTTCCAAGCCGTAGGATAAAAAACTAATGTCTATAGTTTCCACACAAAATTTAAATGAAAATATTCTTTTCATCTAGCCATTTATTATTTTCATCCAATGGCCCGAAGTATTTTGTAATGGATGAAGAGCAGCAGTAGCCCTCACTTTTAACATCACTCTACAGTGGCCGAACAATAGGTCGGACCGGGAACACATTGCTAGGCAATTCGAAAAAATGACATTTTAAAAATTAAAAGCAATCGAATGATCAAACTCTATCCTATCATACGCATGCACAAGTATATTAAATGGAAATAGTTGGAGTATGTACTAACAACGAACCTGAAGGAGTCCTAGCACGTGAACCCAGGGTTCGGTCATGGAGGATATGTTATTCACTAGCTCTTTCATGTTCGTATTTGCTACCTAAGAACCTGAAGGAGTACTTTTCCCTTGCTGTAGCAGTTGCGCTTGGCGAAGTCGAACCGGTACTTGCGGTGTACGCTACCGCTCCCAATCCACGTTTTCGTTCACAAGTTTTTGGACTAACACTTTTACTTACGCTACTGCTCTCGTTCCTGCTCCCGCGACATTATCACTTAGTACGGATGTGCGATTTGGAGACCCAACTTTTGGTTGAAGGGAGGGAGACGGTAGCTAGCAATGAGGGGAGGAATGAGAAAATGTACTTGAAATTTCATAAAAAAATAAATAAAAAAAAAAAAAGATACCAAACAAGCAAAGAAAAACATACACAAAGCATTGGGTTCTCAATTACACTTGTTGCACCAACTTTAGGTTCCATGTGGAATGTTTAAAAGCTGATGGGAACTAAACTTTCACAGGAGCCCTTCAGGTTATTTTTTTATCCTTTTTATTTATGAAGATTGTTTTCAAAAAGTAACCATGATAGGTACAAGCCACAAATCGTACAAATTTAGTATCTAGCGTTCAAAAGCTGATGGCAACTAAACTTCCCTAAAAATATACATATAGACGGACAAAACTCCACAATATCTAGGAGGATCTGATGTACACAAACTAAACCTTATTTTCAAGGGCGTGGAACAGTGACCTACAAGTTGCAATGGAGATGTGCATGACCCTAACTTATAAAAATTCAAGCTAGGGCTTTAAACACTACCAATATCAATTTCATGAGAGGCTGAACATGTAGCAACTATGATTATCAAATACCATGTAAATATCAATTCATCTACATAGAAGCCTTTAAAAATATACAATTGTTGCTTCATTTTCTTTTTTTATGGAAGGTTGTTTTTCAATGAGTCGGTAACCACCATAGCACAAAGACACGAATGTTACAAAATTAGTCTACCAAAAACCAAAAAGATGTTGGTAATGCAGAGTGAATTACTCTCTGTCAAATTGTCATCCTTCTAATGTGCAATGCACAAAACTCTTGCATTGCGTGATCTAGGAAGGATATCACGTATGCAACCTCACCTTTGAGAAACAAAAAAGTTATTTCCAAGGAAATGAACCCGTGACTTTCAATAGTTACTTGGAGAAATTTTCTAATTTACGAAGTTTTTACTGATGTCATCAAGCATCAATAGTTGAGGAATAGGAGCACAGTTACAGGATTTATCCCCTTCAACTTGTCAAGGAACTAATGGAGTTATTTATAAGATGGGAGTGTGTCCAAGAAATCATTCCACCCAGGCATTACCCACTTCATGCTAAAGGTGGCCGAGTTTAACGCCCTAAAAAATTACAGACTGATTTTACCCCTGATAGTAATTTTGCTCACTGAACCATGATGATCAAATACAGTCAAGACATTTGTGTACTGAAAAAAATAATAACAAAACTACTCTCCAACGCCGAAACAAAATTTAAAATGTATGTTTGTAAAGTTCAAAGCGGGCAAAGCTTACAGAAGCTACCAAATAAAGGCAACTCACAAATACAAACACCAAGAAAGGCGCATAAAGACAGAAGTAATGTATGAAACAGCTAATCATGTCCAATTGGAACACAAGTTGAGAGAACATGGGAAAATAAGAAATAGAAACTTCACTACTGCTAAAATGTCAAACGAACAAGAAATCAACTTATGTAGAGCACAATTGGACTGCATCAGCTATCAACTAAAAGAAGGCCCATTTTTTTAAAACTCTGATTAACATGATGAGGGAAAATAAGATAAAAATGGGGATATCTTGCCATAGAAACACTGACTTTGGGAGTTGGGATATCTTAGTCAGTTGAATGGAAAATAAAATGAGGATATTGTCCCTAAATACCACAAACACTAAAAAGGTAATATTTTTAAGAAACTATAAGAGGCACAATTAACCAAACTTTTGCTTCGAAACTTAAACTATTATTTTGCCAAGGGAAAGGAAAATACAAATGAGAGAAAAGGGAAAAGAATATATCTGTATGTTCTTTTTCTTATCATTCTTATCATTTATTTCTCAAATTTCTTTTTTTTTTTTTTTAAACTGAGGGTTGTATGACATTTACAATTATTATATTGAAAAAGAAAAGAGACTCAAAGAGCAATACTCATTTAATTTCTAAGTAAGATTTTCTGGAAAACATTTCTCTTACAAAAATTAATATTTTAGAAAATAAAAATATTTAACAATTTCTTAAAAAATATCAAATTGAGTACATACTATACACTAAAAGTAGAAGTATGTTTTTCGCTAATCTGTCCTAGAATTTTATAGCTTTGATGAAAAAATTAATATTTGAATAGTGAAATTATGACCAGTAGATTTAGTCATGTATAGAGAACATTCAGATCAGCCTTTCCATAACAACTTTCTCCTTCTCAAATGAGAAAGGGAAAGCAAAAACATGCCAAATATAGTATTTCTATTCCAGAAAACTTTATAGAAACAACTACAGTAATTTTTTTTCCTGCGAGAAAATCACTATTCACACTTTATCTATTGGAAAATAATCTCACACCACGAAAATAAAAAATAAAACACACACACACACACACACACACACACACACATCTATTCAGAAAATAGTTTTCAAAAGATTTTTATATCAATATATTATTAAATTAATAGTATATAAAGTTTGTTCAGAA
>MKEJ01078425.1:0-16598 GCA_001753735.1 Embelia ribes
AAAAAAAGAAAAGAAAAAAAAAGCCAGCCTGAAAGGAAAGAGAAATTTTCTATTAACTAAGTCAAAATACAGACCCGAGTTCAGCCGGAAAACTTTTTTAAGCATAAACTCTTTCAGAAGTTAAAGTCTTAAAACTACAGGAGGAACAATATCTATGAAGAGGGAGAACTTGTAAACAAGCTCACTTGAAACCATTATCACGAAAATCTGATGAAATAGAACAAGCTCACTAACTCGAAAGCATTTCCGAGAACCATTGTCAACCCCTGTATGATGGGTACACTTCTTTAGGCCGGCCATCTCTATAAATCGTAGGTAGCGGCCTCATCTGAAGCCTGATGTAGCCCTAGGTTTTCCATTCATGGAATTGAGGTGTTGTGATACAAATATAACACCCATCACAATTAAAAGACAACCCACCAAAGTGCTAAAGAAGAGTGCACCCGGGTGCCTGGTCTGAACAAACCCGTAGACCCCGCTAGAGGTTACGACTATAAGGTCAGTTAGACCATCACCGGAGAAGTCCTCTGTTATTAGGGCATGAGTTGGCGGAGCAGGGAGAATGACAGACGTTATCAGACTCCCACCTGGAGAGAGAACCACAGCTTCTTGATCTCCAGCAGCAAGGATCATCTCCTGGTTGTCGTGCACACGTAATGAAAACGCCTTGAGTGTGGGGACCACAGTACCAGCTTCCATCATCCCTGATGGTGATTGAAGGTTTGACCAAGTAGCCCCAGTCAGTTGCTGCCATTGCCAAACAGCATCGTGGCCGTGCAATCCGGGAGAGTATGACGTTACCTGAAAGGTAAATAGCACCCTTGAATTTGAAAGGAAAAAAAATACAAAGAAAAGCAGTGAAAAGATAATGTTCATCTTATTGAAAGGAAAAGAAAACAAAGAAAAAAGGAAATGAAGCATTTAGTCAGTTTATTGCCATTCTCTTTTTTCTATTTTTCCTTTCCATTATAATGAGGTACCTTGGCGACAACATATGCAACAGAGGATGTGATAATTGTCCAATCAAAACATTATCAGTAACAACATACTCATTTGCTTCGATACAATAGCTCGTATCATACAAGTTACGCTTGAAAAGAAGTCACTTTCCACACTTTTTTGGATATACAAAATAGCTATCAGCTATTACCAGAAGAAACTGATAAGTAATACTATCCTCACAACTTGAGAAAGTGTCTCGCTCAAAATCTACGAGAATTTAATGATTCAGAAGCCAATTCAGAACTTTTAAACATGGTTAACTATATTAGTCCATGATCTAGTTACTACTTTTTTTCTCCCATGAAACTTCACAGGACAATGTACTTGAATCAACGTGCAAGGTCCCTAAGATGTATATAATATAGTTTTATGAATTATCACGAATTTTTAATCAAGACAGAGATAATTTTCTCTAATTCTGAACACAAAGTAAACTTCCAAGCCCCCGTTTACTACCATTTATGTTTTCTATTTTAAGTACCACCTACGAAGTCAAATAATCTACCTTCCACATGCAATCAAATGAGTAAAAACTTTTAAAAAAAAAAAAAACACCTCTTGGGCTTAAGTTGAAGATATTATGACAAACTTGAAGTCTAAACATTGATGACTTTTTCTCTACTCCACTTGTCTTCTTGTCATTCTATTTCCCTTTCTTTTCTTTAGACTAGCGCTGTCTCCCTCGTCAAGAAAACATAAATTGAAAAATGGATGCACTTATTAAGTTCAATTCTCATATATTAATTCTTAATATTTATTTTCGTTACATTGTACTTTTAAGTAACCAATATCATGCACTGGACAACATGACAATGGTTCACTCAAACTACTATCAGTAACTTTCTTTTGGACCAATATCTCATCTCATGAAATATAAGGTTGAATTATAGATCCTAAAAAAGTAAGACGATTAATAATTAGACAACGAGATAATTGTCCATTCAACCATTACAAGTAACAACGCCTACATTGCTTTTGTGCCAATAGTTCATCTCATACAAGGTATGCTTGAACATACAGGCTACTAGCTACAATTTCTTTTCTTTTTGCTACTATCTACTGGAAGAAATAATAATGTGTGCATATCATAATCCTTACCTCCCCTCGGTTAGTCAAGAAGACAACATCACCGTGACTACCCTTGCGATGTCGATGACCATCACTTCTAGGGATGAGGATAGGTGTTGCGACCTCTAAGGAGCTTAACTCAGAATGCCGGCCATAGGTTCTAGCGAAATCTCCATGTTGAAATATGTTAAAATGGGAATAGTGACATATTGAAGCATTGAAAAGTTGTTCACGAACTGGGACACCAGAGGTTGCAATAGCCCAACAGGGTTGCAGCACTTCCATGGAACCACTTACAACTGTTTTCTCTACACCATTTCCCCCTACCACCTACAACAAAAGGAAAAAAACATTATACCCCCTAATCTAATTAACTGATAAATGTTAGTTTTAGTTTAATTTAACGGATTGATGACCAACAGAAAAGTGTAAATAATTAAGCAAATACTTGAAAAAGGCCAGATAATATAATATTTGTCGGTTTCTCACAGCCTATGGATCCATCATTCAGCTATAATGAATTGGTTTAATAGACCCAAATGAAGAAAAGCAATCTTCTGAACAATAGTGTGCATGCACACGCAATGCGTGTGCAATGATTGAATACAAAGAACCGTTAAAAAGTAAAAGCAAACAAAATATGCGCCCTTACACAAATTTTGTCTGCAAAATATATCAAATAAATTTTTTAAAAAATCAATCAAAAAAGTGCCTTCAATCCCTTTTTCATACGTGTTTAGACCTTGTAGATCATAGAAGAGACAGATTATACACAGAGGAAGACAAAAAGAGGAAGAGAAATTTGAGTGAATGAGAAGGGAGTGTACCGTGAGAAAGAGAGAGAATGAACGGGGATTGGCGAGTGGGTGGTTATTAGATTAAGTAGTGTTCCATTTATGCCCTAACTAAATGATAAATAAAATAAAGTGTATAAAATCGTAATTCTTAAAATAAAAAGGGGCATTTTTGGAATGTAAAAGTGTACACAGTCAGAACTGAATGCCTAAAAGAGTGATGAAACACCCTCCGAGAAAAGGAAAAAAGAAAAGAAATATTTGATACAGTGATTTACCTGGACATGATCAAGGACTCCATCTCCATTAATATCAGCATGAAGGCCGCCTTCTTGAAGATGAAGCTAAGTCAAGAACATATTACTTTAGGATGTTAGCAAAAACAACCAATATTATACAACATTGCAGTGACCAAGAGCCCACAACAAATAGCATCAGTTTACACATTTTTGTTTCTTGTAAACACATGATACTAAACAAATAGTTTGCAAACTCAGAACTACCTTACAGAGAGTGCGACCAGATGCCAGGTGAACAGCTTCTATTCCTTCTTTTTGATGAGCCACAACAACATTAGGAACCCACCATAACTTAGTATAATTTGTAATGGTAGGGATGTAATTTAATGGCTGCATAAGAAAAAAAGAAGTTTTACAGCAACACAAGGAAACTAAATAGGCTCCAAATAAAATTCTAGCAGATAATGCCACAAAGAAGAGACTTCTTATTAATTTCTATATCTCTCTTTTTCTTTCACTCTTCTTCCTTTCGAGGGAGTGCTAGTTGTTGCTGGTGTTTGCAGGAGAAAGAAATTGGAACTAGTCACAAGAACTCATTCTTTTCCCTTCCTTGATGTCATCGTAGTTGAGTAAGGAAAAATGATTCAAGGAGAGAAGAAAAATCTACATATTTTGAGTCAAAACCTTCTACAATTTATAGGACTGTCTCCTCAACAAAGCATTAATAGGATGCAATCAAATGAAACATCAGAAAAAAGAAGCACCCAAATAGAACTTAAAGAAAATGGTGTCAATTAACCATTGACATACTTCCAAATTATACGCAACAGAACAAAATTGCTAATCATGAGAGGAGCAGATTCAAAACCCTCTGAAATTCTTCCAGGCTAGGAAGCACAGACTCAACAAATTGGATGCCAAGCCAGCATTGAGCTCACCATGGATTCGGATTCTCCTCGACACGCTTGGACACGTATCCGACACACCACGTGGTGAGAACGAAATGGCAATTACTTATTTCAATTATGGACACTGACGAAATCATCGTGGCATGGAAAGGCCAGTTTGCAAGTTTCTATCTATTTCAAGGGTCAATTGTTTCCAAAACCAGTCATATTTTGGCGGATCTAACAAATCACGTATTAATAGTTGTTTAGTTCTTTGGCGTACAAAATGTTTTGGGTCTTCTCATAGTTAGTATTAATTAAATTTACTAGATACTAACGTGATGAAGTTACTCACTTGCTACATTGTTAACAGCTCAAGAATCAATGCTATACATACTTTTGAATGTTGCTAAAAGCTCTAGACACCCTTAAAGCGTGAACCCTCATTGCCTAAGGTGCTAAGCGCCAACCAAGGCGCTCGCCCGAGTCACGTAAGGCGCTAACGACTTTTTAATAAATTTCATAATCTCGTAAGAATATTAAATTTTTCCGGTGTAAGTAGAAGTATAAACTCTTGTTGAAGGTGTGGTGAATTAGTGGTAACTTATTGAGATATTATTGCATAACCCTTTCAAGTTTATTCTAGTGATACAATAATAAAACATATCATAAAAATAACATATACCACAAAGATAAAACAAAGAAATAGAAAAATAGCATGATGTGAGTGATGCTCTTGCCTTAGTGCTTTAAACGCTAGTGCCTTAGCTCAAGGCAGTCGCCTAGGCATGCCTTACTAACGTCACTTGCCTTGATCCACATGAGGCGCCTTAGCCTCGCCTAGTGTAACAAACCTGTGACTTATACATAACTCAGACACATACCTTGCTTAGTGTATCAATAGATTCACATATGAAAGAAAATGTAAGGAGGTGCTAAAGAAAAGAGTTGAGGGCCTAATTGTCAATAATCAAAATCCTAGGGTATTTAGCGCAAATTATGCAAACTTAGGGGCATGAATGGAAATAGAGAGAATGAGCATTCCATATACATCAATATTCAGTTCTTTGGGACGACATCAAAGAAGATTATGCTTATTTTTTCTATCTAAATTTCCAGTATTAGATTTAGCTTTTTATCTCCATTCTATTTCCTGTAATCTTTTATGCTCCAACTGTAATTTCTTTTTTAAGCAATATATATCAGAAAATATGTCCCATCATCTCAGTTCTTTCTAGTTTCATCTTCGATTGAATTTCATCATAGAGCTGTTATAGGTTCTTTACAAGTGGAATCAAAGCACCTTCTGCTTAACCATGTCTACCAGGACTCAAGAATCATCTCAATTTGTAGAGGAGATCTTATTAATTTTGAATTCACAGCAAGAAGAATTATGTCGAACATTTACGGAGCGATTACTTGAACAACAAAAGATCATGCAAGTTATACAACAAATTAAAGAAAGAAACCAAATTTAGGCGGAGATGAGGAAAAATTTTGAGTTACAACTGCAATATTTGTCGCAACAAGTGCAACTTCTCACCAGCGGTAATTGTAGCTTTGGAGAAACATTGAAGAAGGGAGAAGAAGCTGATGCTTGCAGGGTGTTCGATAGAATGTCAAATGGAGAAAAATTGATTGAGAATGCTTCCGAACAAGATGTCAATAAGGTGTTGGATGGAATGCCAAGCAAAAAAGAAGTCCAGAGACTTGCAAGGCGTATGCAGAAATTTCAGAGCATTCACTTCCAACTACAAATGGCTGCAAGGTGCTCGATGAAATGCCTTTTCAAGGAGCTCCACCAAGTTTGGTGCAAACCTCTTTGTTTGCAGCTCGAAAATCTGGTTCAGCTCCCATTCAACATAAGGTGTTCGATGAAATACTAATAGGAAAAATCTCAAGTAAATTCATATGGAGATGAGGAAACTGTTATTGCACCAACAAATGCAATTGAAATGACTAGCATTGGGAAAATGAACCAAATCTCGGAGGCAATTGCAACAATAAATACGGATTCAGAAGAAAAATCAGTAAAGGGGATTAAAACTTGCACTCGCAAGAGAAGAAAGGGCAAGATCAAAGCCGATCAAAGCACAACTTATGATGATCTGGCCCAAACGAAATCCTCACGAGAAATTGAACAAACAAAGGAAGCACTTTAAGCTAGACAGAAGAAAGTGGAATGCAAACACTGTGGAAGTGAAATTGAAAGATCTCAACATTTATGGGTGGAGGAGAACCCATCAATGGCGGGCCCCTTAGACGACGCTAAAAGCTTCAAGCTTCTCTACGAGTACGGCAGGTGTTGCAACGAGGCAAAAAAAAAATCCGAGAATGTTGATAACTACAGAAGTATCATTTACGCGAAGAAAAGTAATAGTATTAGGGCAATGCAGTTGGCTGATCATCTCATGCCTAGATTCTTCAAGTTATTTCCTAAGTTCTTTGACGCTGCAGTTTATTGTCACCTCAATTTTTGCAAAGAGGAAGATCTCAGGGTTAGGGTGCAAGCAATTAGTAGACTTCCCCTTCGCTGCCAAGGACATACCCAAGCATCCTTTTGAAAAAATAGACATCTTTGTCCAACTCCTAACAGCCAAGGAGAATGTGGAGCATGATGCAGTGCACATATTCCTTTTTGTCTCTACAGAAGTAGGATGTGAAAGCTTCGTTGACTGTGCTGTTTAAGCACATTGACAGTGTTGATGAGCCTAGTACTAAAGAAAATGTTAGCAAAAAGACTTTATGCTTTATAAGAGATAAGGTTCTTCAACTTGGAGATGAACTCTTGAAGTTGCATAAGCAAATGGAGAGGCATATTACGGACTTGATAAAGAAGAGTTTGCAAGATATAAATGAAACAGAATTCAAAAGGTTTATGGACTTCTTATAAAGACTGGTGATATTTATAGAGAAAGACCCTCCAGAATCCATACAAGAACTGATTAAGATCATTTAAGTGAAAACTGATCTTGATACTCAGCTTAAAGTGTCGAATGCTGACCACATTTACCAATCAATATCATGCCTTTTCATGACCCTTCCATTTTCCATGCGGGGCGCATCAAATAGCAAGTTCCTTGGCTATTTGATCAAACTTAATTTTCCTATTTTTCAGAAGTTTCCCGCAGAATAAAAGCTTTTAGAAAAGTACAGGCCTGAGAGAATTTAGAGAAGGGATGAACTTTACTCATGTAGAGTGCCACTTGTATACATTTTACCACTCAGCGCTCAAAGCTCCCATTGCCATTAACAGTTTGTGCACTTACAAGATAGTGACTTGCCAACTATCAGATAAGCTTGAAAGTGACTTTTCAGATTATCGTAAAGAGTTCAATGAGAGGTTAATTGTTGTCAAAGAATTACCAAGGGTCACCGTCATGAAATTATTACAGGATGATGAAAAGAACGAAAGACTTGGGACTTCTCTTGAGGCTACATTTGTGGAAGTGAGTCTTGAACAGTGTTTGAAATCCTTTCAAATGAACAACATTCTGTTTCGTGATACTGCACAGGTTTATGTAGAGATACCCTTCATTTCCAGTCCTTGGTATATTGGGTCTTCCTCTCCAAGAACTCTTATTGGGCAGTATGGGTATGAGCAGGAGTTATCATGCCCTCTCAGACTACATAAAAGGAAGAACTCAGTGAAGATTTATCTCATTGATCAGTATTACTCATGGGTCAATAATTGTAATTTACTAATGGGAACTGCAGATGATACATTTTCCCATAGTGATTCTTTAGCAACTGCTATTGATGAACATGCTAAGAAAGAAAAAATTAGGGCTTGGTTGAGGCACCCCATATGTATATTGGAAACCTCATTTCCTTCCCATTGCAATCAACTTTATAGTTTCGCGGATAAGAAAAAATTTCCAACACTTGGAGATTCTTGGGGTACTTTTGTTTATCATTCCACTATGAAGTTCTGCAACAATATGAAGTATGTTTGTTGTAATTTTAAGTCTATGCCTGTTATTGAGAATACTGGAATTATGAGACTGTGGGAAGCACCTCTTGTGCCTGCTTGCAGAAGTAAATGGGTGAAGCTTTTTGGTTCTTTTAGTTTATTTACTGGAGAACTTGAAGCGGGTAATGAACAGAGCACAGAGAAGCGAGGGGACGAAGTAGGAAATGTAGACAAAGATGAGGACAAGAGTGTGGATGGAGATGAACATGAAGAGGAGGAGGATATGGAAATGGATGATGAATGGTTCAACAAGTACATAGAATTGGGGGAAGTCTATCCTATGGTGTTTGACTTTGCTGGCAAATGTACACCTGAAGACTAGTTCTTAAAATTACCCATTCAACATGGCAAGGCACTTGACCTGCATGATATATTTCCTCCAGATGGACCAATACATAGAGCTTCCTGTGAACTGGAAATACATGAAACTCTGTTATTGCTTGAGTGGATCCAAAGTTTAAGAGTCAAGGACGGACAACACCACATAAATTGATTCAGTTCAGCCAAATATAAGATATCTGAGAGCTACATGGACATTATAAACATGTGGATGAAAACATACTCCGGCTTTCGTTCTCCAACTTCTTGCTATCTCTATGATGGAATTAAGTCAGTCGGTTATATTGGACCTCAGGAAAATTGATGACAGCAAGATTGGATTGTCCAGGAGTGAGTTGATGTTCAATATACAATTAGAGGCAGACAACATGTACGAGCTCATAGAGATCAGGACGTCGAGTTAAAGCTCATACTTCCTCTCAGCAATGAGTACACAGTTGGAGATTTTCTGGTGCCAATATTATGGTACAAACTAACCAGAAATTTTTCTTTTCAAGTCGAGATCACCAGGGCTAGATTTTCCATGTCCCAGTATCCTTTATCTCACCTTGAGGGCAAGGTGAGTTTTAAAGGGTGTGGGAGTTGTAAGGAACCCGTGACTCATGCATGACACATACCTTGCTTAGTGCATCATTAGATTCACATATGAAGGGAAGAGTAAGGAGGTGCTATAGAAAGAGTTGAGGACCTGATTGTCAGTAATCAGAATCCTTGGGTATTTAGTGCAAATTATGCAAACTTAGGGGCATGAATACAAATAGAGAATGGGCACTCCATAAATGTCAGCATTCAGTTCTTTGGGAGGACATCAAAGAAGAATTAAGCTTATTTTTTCTATCAAATTTCCATTATTAGATTTGGCTTTTTATTTCCATTCTACTTTTCATGTGATTTTTTATTCTCCTACTGTAATTTCTTTTTAAGCAATATATAAATTGGAAAATCTGTCCCAAAAATAGTCTGATCTTCATCTCAGTTCTTTCTAGTTTCATCTTCGATTGAATTTCATCATAGAGCTGTTGTGGGTTCTTTACACCTGGCCTCGCCATAAAGCCTAATTAACACGACTTAAAAATAACTATTTTAAAAAAATAAAATAAGATGTCGGATCCTGCCGAAGTGGCCGAATATGTATTCGTGCTTGTGTCCAAATACGCATCCATACCTAAGTTTGTGCTTCGCTTCTAGGCATGTGCTTCAACTTTAACAAGAAGAATATATTTCCCCTTTAACAAGGAACTTTGTCAAATACTTTGCTCGATATTAACATGGTTCACTTTCGTCATGTCCTAAAGTCTAAATTCTTAACAGTTCAGCCATATAGAAAAATTGTATTCTAATATTACCTTCTTCGGTTTGGCAGAGCCAGCATAGTTCGCAGCTTTTCCAATCAAGTTTGAGATTTTTTTAGTAGAATCCTTTCCCGGAGGATGGTTTTCCTCGGGCTTATCGAAAGGATAATTTGAAGTTTTCCCGTTCAGTTTCTTTGATGGTTTCCGCTTGTGACGCCTGAAATGCACGAGCTTAAACAAAGTATCCTCACGCCTATCCTGGTATAAATTTCACAATGGCAGCATGAATCAGTATTTGACACAGTTTTGGGGGGGAAAGAAAGTTATTTTTGACAGAGTCTAAAGGGACAAGAAATGAATTTTAATACAAATACTTTACCCAGTGATGAGGCATAATTCCAAGTATTGATTCTCGGAATTCCCTACACTCAAACTGAAAAAATATCTGTTTCAGTAATAGTGGGCTGGGAAACAAAAGCAACTTGAATGCAAGTTATGTTAAAATAACATCTAAAAGATACAAAATGACAAAGTAAGCATTAATTAACAAAACATGCACGTTTCTTAAGTAGATTTCCAATACATGAAAATAAACAGAAAAAAACAGCAAATTGATACACTCCAGCTAGCTTTAATGATTGAGAAAATTTTTTGTTTAAGATGAAACAGAAAGAAAGGATGTTGAGACTATGTTCAAAAGGTGTACAACACATGATGACATTAATATACCAAATAAAAGCACATTAAAGACAATTGTTTCAGAACGAACCTCTCCTGGATGACGACTGTTCAAAGCATGAGCATCGAGCTTGTAATTGTGTTGTGGAATTAACGGAGATGCATCTGTGTTGGGCACTTCAAGATTCTACAAAAACTACGAGTTAGTAAATAGAAGAGAGTTGCCTTAAGACGTATCCGAGTAGAAACTTTGGCTGGATGCTACATGTGAAGCTCCAACTAAACATTGACACCACCACCACTGTTAAGAAAATAGATAAAAATATTATAAGAGGAACCCTACTAATTTAGACTTAGTATAACTTCTAAAACCTCATAGAATGACACTTCTGGAGGAACCTTTAAGTCCGTCAGAAGTTTTGAAATACTACTAACCATGTATTCTCAACATAATTCACTATGTTGTTGGATACCAAGAAATCATAATCTACATGCACATAATATGCTGTGAGTAAATTACTTCACTCTGAAATGATATATCAACAGACTAAGAAATCTGAGAGCCGTTTTGGTTGATTTCACCAGGGATACAAAAAAGAAAAAGTGAAACAAAAGAGAAATTAATCTAGTCTTCTCTAACCTTACTAGGAGAAAAGACATTCTTCTGAGAATAGTGTATCGGACACTGAGTTCTAGTGATCAGCACAGGAAAACTGAGTACTTTTAAACACTACCAAAATCGCAAAGAGACAAGTGCAGAAAAATGAAAAAGGTACGAACCTCATTCTTTCTGCTCCATCGAAGGGTGCCAGATCTACCGGCAAATGCATAAAACGCAAAATGACGTAAATCCACGGTTGCAGAATTTTCAGAAGCCTGTCAGGACACAGAAATACCATTAAGCCATAAGTCTTCTACTGTTGAAAGAATATCATGTTAACTTCTACAAAATCTGAGTTCACACAGAGACAAGATAAGCCTAACTGTTAACAGATAGACATGAAAGGAAATATTATAGTTAACATTGATAAGAAAGAACAATTGTATCACAAGCAAACAAGCTTGCTGGATACATGCTTCATATAACTACAGGATGAACTACTTTTAATCCGAAGAGTATACAATAATACAACTACTCATTAAACTTTGGAATAGGGTTCAGCATGTGGAGGATAATATATCTCTCAATAGACCATATTTTTCATCAAATTCATTGACCATTTGCTGTCCAAATTAAATAAATTGATAATTTTTTATTCCACAAATTTTTAGCATTATGTTAATATTCCAAATCAATAACTTTCCATCTATTTCCTGTTAAGGAATCTAAGTAACAAACCAAAGACTTCATGGAGAGGAAAAGTGAGTAAAAACTTCATTGGATGACAAGCCAGATATCCACATACCCAAATATAAGATTTTAACAGCAGAACTCAAAAGATCATTTGGTGCAAAACCTAAAATTGCATCATCTACACATGATGCCGATAATGCCCTATTGTTCCTGACATAACATTTCCTTACCTCCTTCTCACTAGCGTTTCTTCTATGTTGCTCAGCACTTTTTTCTGCCATTCCAAGTTCTTCAAAAGGATCTAAATACATCTGGAAACATTGACAGGAAATTAGTTACAAGAGACTCATGGAGAAGAATGGTATTGTCATTCTTCAAGCTTGCCAAAAAGACAACAAGTGCAAATAATGAAGGAATTAAAAAAGCGCCAATGGAAAAAGATGCCTCGAAATCATGGGTGGCTATTCTGACTTAAAAAATTCCAGAAGAAGGAAGAATAGGACCGGGGAAAAGCAAGAAGACAGAAAGAAGAAGGCATTGCATAAATAGAGCGAGAACATCCATTTGCAGTTTAACATGAAACATGAAGCTTAACAGAACAAAGCTCATAACTCTCAGCTATTCAGAACAGTACCAACCATCTTTCAGAGGCAAAAAATGTTTCATAACAAAATCTGCTTCATAACAAACCCACATATTTAAGTGCTTCTTCAACCTTATCTGTTTATTAGAAGCAATACCATAATTCATTCGGAAAATTTAAAGCCAGACTATGTTCCACATAAGGAACAGAACAGATCAGATAACTACCATATGCAACCAAAAATATATATATATATTTTTAAAAAAAGAAAGCATATGATGCACAGAAGATTGAGATAAAAGTGAAACCTACATGTGGCTGCATTTCCATCCTTCCACCAACTATTATCAATCCTGAATCTCCTTGCTTCAGAGTGTAATTACTAATGGAGATAGATATCTCTCTATGATGAGCATTATGGGGAAAATCCTCCTGTAAGAAAACAATTAAGAAGTTGAACTGGTACTGATGATCAGAAGTCAACAAGAAAATACAACTTACAGTCCAAATGAACTGTCAGTATGTAGAAAAAAATCTTATTTAAAATTCCTATACTATGAATCTAGAACTACAAATAAGAACTTTGAATTCTTAAAGGAATCTATAACTCTATAAGAGTAAACAATGGCATGGCAACTATGAATTGGTACTATTATAACTCGTAGTAGCAGATCCCTTGCAATTTCATCAGTAAATAAGATATGGCCACAATATTATGTACCACAATCTTATACAGAAAAAATGTAATATTTGAAATGACACCGATAATACACACCTGCAAGTTTGTCTCCCATAGTTTTTTGAGGTTGTGGTCGAAGCACATCACGGACCAACCTGATGTAACTACAACAAGGACCTGCTTTTGTGGTTGCCCATTCTTATATATTCGGTCGATAACTCCAGTGGCCATAGCCACAGCATGTCTCCCAGAAGCAACACGGACTTTATCAGGCAACAAAGTTACCTCCGCAAGAATACGTGCATCACTAAATCCTTCATCTACGCGTCTGTCATGGGGCTCCAAGACCTAGGTACCGAGCAAGAGTCGTGGAAGCAGCTGACATGGTATTAGCACATGATAAAAAAAAGTAATAGAATATGTGTCAACGTTAAAAGATCTCTGTTCAATTTAAGCTAAAAGCCCCCCCTTGAATTTTAAATAAATATCTACTGACACGGCCTTACTATTGTAACATTCAGTAGCTCAGCTGCTTGGAGATTTTGCCATGTTGGCTTTACAATCTTGGACTCGGGTTCAAATCTTCTTCGTAGATTTTGCATTTTTGCCATTTTGAGTTTATGAAATTATTTCTTTAACTTTCATAAGTAGTGTTTTCGTGTAATTTTATCTAAACCTTTTGTGTTACGATTTTTTCCACTATTAAAAACAAGAAGAATATTGTCAATGTTAATTTGTTTGCACATGATATACAAGTTTTTTTAGCTTACAACTATCATTTTTTGTTTTGGCATATTTTATAAATTTGGCAAGTGATTAATGCAATAATGAGTTGTCAATCATTGAAAGGTTTTGGTAAAAACAAAAATTTTACACTAACACAGGTTTCAAAATTAAGATCCTTTTTGCCGAACCAATTCTTGTCCAACCTTGTTAAAGTATATATTCCCACATTGGAAATTAAATCATATAACTAATTACTTATATTAAATTTTTTTTAATATTTTTAGGCATATGCCCAATGTAGCTCTGATACCATGTAAAATTTTGGAGAGGGTCAAAATATGTTTTTTCATATTATTAATGAACATAATACATCTATATATACACAAAATAGAAGTAGTAGTTGGAATTTTAAAAAACAAATGAAAAGTAGCCTTGAAATTATCTAGATATTACAGGTTTAATTCATATCCGCATCAAATAAAACAAACTAGCCCATAACGCACATATCGTAACAAATCTTAATCCCCCAATTTCATCTACATCCAGTGGTAGCTTTTCCAAGTCTTGATGAAACCTTGGATCCATACAAGTAACTATTGAATAACTGGTAGTTAAACATCTTTGCACTATTACATATATAATTAAAATTCAGGGATGATTCTCCACCTTTAATTCCTATAGTCTTAATTTTGTATCCAAACTTAGATTTTCGTATATAAAATTGTACAGATTGTCCCAAAGTAAGAAAAAGAAAAAAGGAAAAGAATAAAACTTTTCGTCGTAGGATAAATCCATACCACACTACCCCCACGATTTGGTCCACCCAACCACAAGCACTCCTTATTCATTCATATTAACTTCGCGCCAACTAACTCACACCGTATATATTGTATCTATATATATATATATATATATATATATGTCCGGCACACGTGGTATATTTTACTGCTCATTGTACGAATCTTACTTGTCGCTTTCCTCCAATTACATAAATAGCAAATTCTCATTCGAATAATTATTTATGTTTGGGTAAAAGGGGTCAATTGCACTAGCGGTCATCATAGTTTTATCTAAAATTCTTTTTAGACTTCATAGTTACGATTTGAGACAGTTATTTAATTAGTGCTCATTATTAACGTGAAGACATTTTAAATAATAAAAATTATATCATATGACCAATATGTGGTTTATTAATCTTATATTGATATTTTCTTATACTTTGAGCATTCTAAGATTTTATTGAGCTTGTTTAGATTCATATTTTAGCTCAAAATTTTCAATTTTTTTTTACCAAAAGTTCAAATATACTGGTTATATAATTTATAAGCTATGTTTTTTAATTGTTTTGGTCTGTTAAAAGAAAGAATGGTTAAGTTAGATGCATCCACTTTTGTCTTCATATAATAAAAATTATTCCTTTGGTCCCAGAAAATTATCCTATGTTGAAAAATAAACTTTTTAACAACTAAATTATTAAATGAACTGATAGAGCACTGATTTTTATTACTGCTCGGAGATATCGAGAATTAATCAAATACAATATTCAGATTGAATCACCAAAATTCTTGGAATCTATCCATGCACACACAAAACACCTGCTACTTTAGAGGCTCAACAACAAAGGGTTGCTCAGCCGTGGGCCCTTTAACGTTCAACATCAGTCCACTATGCAATATAGATATAAAATGGACATCTGAAATGTATATAGAATAATCTAGATAGAGAAAGAGTAGATGTTATTCATCCTCAATATCTTCTTACCATTGAGCATTTATAGGTGAATTTAGTATTGGAGAACAAACCAAGAAAAATACTAGAAAGATTCCCCTTTTGCCTTTATTCTATATTTAGTCCTTATTATTTTGACTTTATTGCAATTTAATTCACTCGATTATGAGTTGTACATAAATATACTCATCATAAACTCAAAACCATTAAATAAGTTTTAAATTTAAAAATTTTGCCGCTAATAAATATGAATATAGAATATTGCAATTATCAAATACATTTAATATAAAAGGTCAATATAAGAAGTTTAAATTTTTGTACAACTTATTTTTAGAAAATGGACATTATATTGGAACATCGCAAAATAAAAATTTGGACAATAATTTTGGAATGGAAGAAGTATATTTTTTTGCTTAAAGTTTACAAAGAAAGAAAGCCAAAGTGAGAAATGACGGGAAAAGGGGTCCAAATATGTTAATATTCTAAAACTTAGGGAATATTGTATCTTTTTGTACGGATAGATATAATATTGGATGGAGATTTTATTATTACATTTTGATTTAATATTTAAAATAAATAAATTTATTTATTTGTGTTTTAAAAAAAATTAAATACATCTAATTTAAAATTTTCAATTTATTTAGGCTAAAATAATAAAATAAGCTTAATTTAAAAATTGAAAATTTAAATGCTATGAAGTTTTTAAGCAAAATTGGAGTTTATATGTCAAGATTTTATTCTCACGCTTTAGTTTGAAGATTATTCCATCTCATCACCATCAGACAAAGTGGTATTATTTGAAAACAGAGTCCCGCCATAAACGCCGGATAGAGACATGTTTTGATGACTTTTAACTAACAACTAAACACAATCATTAGAGCACTAACCACATGATTAGCACTCGAATATATTGTCCGGCAAAAAGAGGTGGTGTGAGGCTCAAATTTAGCAAAATTTGAAATGGTATTGGAACTTTATGCGAAATTATTTTTAAAAAGAAGTTTATTTTTGTTATTTTTGGTGAGGGTGGGGAGAGAGGAGGGGGAGGTAGTTGAGTTTCGATCTAAAGGTAAAAGAATTTCATTTTCAATTTCTATTAATACGTGAAACCAACTATTTAAAATTAGGTCCAAACAATTATAATATTGTTACATAATGGTTTTTGCAGTCCCGATTGTTATGGACCGTTATAGGAAAAGAACGAAATTCGAAGTCTTAATAGCACCCGGATTGCTATGTCGTCCTGGAACCCATTAAAGGCCATTAGGCTGCCACGATCTTCAACAGATAAATAAATAAATAAATAAATAACTTAA
>MKEJ01078441.1:0-11700 GCA_001753735.1 Embelia ribes
AAACTCGTGACTACATATCCATACACAATTAGATAAAAATAAATAAAACCATAGTGAAATAGAGTATTTTTAGTACTTTTATGTTAAAATAAAAAATTTATATATATATTTTTTTAAATTATGAGTAACATGTTTATAAAAAATATCAAATATAATTATAGAAGTCCATATATAACGGGTATTCATAAGTTTGAAAATTATTTTTTAATAATAGATTAAAGAATCACATACATTTTCTTTACGTTTTTTTACATATTTAACAATCGTATTTAGGAAGTTTTACAATTGTTTATCTATTTTTTTTGTATTTTTAAACTGCATTTCTGCTGACGATTTCCGCTTCCGAAATCAGCAACTGGCGTAACCCATTTCTGGCAATCGCTTTTGCTTTTCTCATACATAATTAAGCAGGTGAAAATTTTACAGCAAGGATTGCAACGGAACTTTCTTTATCCGACATTGAATCCGGAAGAAAATTTATGCGTAATTTGTTGACAGGTCTGTTTAAATTTGATACCGTTGAATCAAATGTAAAACTTATGTGATAATTTTCGAGTGTACTTAAAAGGGCTCCCATTAGGATCTATTGGAGGCTACTTTTTCCCCTCTCATGCATGGAAAGAAGTGGAATGAGATAAGGCCAATGGCTTTTTCTTTTTTCATCTTTTCTAGTTTATGGTGCAAGTGTCAACTTTTTTAGCTTGTTCTTTGCTTAAAAACTAAATAAAATTTAGTTTATATTTTAAGTTGAAAATTTTAAATTAGGCACATCCAATTAAGCTGATTTATTTATTTAAAAACTATGCGTAAAGGATCGCAACTATAATGCCATACATTATCTCTTATTAAAGAATATCCCACCACCATAGTATCTTACTCACAAAGAATCAATAATATAACTTCCATTATTTCATTTGCAACGCACACGCGGACTGCTAAGCTTGTGATTACACTTCAACGGTAATATGTATGCAACAAGGCCTCTTTCACTCTACCGTAAATTTACCGGAGCTTGCACGGAGAAGCCACCGGTAGCTCCACACTCGGGATACCTAGTTGTAACGGATGAAGAATCAGAGTCACAAGAAGTTGTTTGTTGGGGTATGTTCAAGAAAGAGAGGATCACTAAGTTACCGTTTCCTCAAGACAAGGTATTGAAGATTATTCATACATCTGACCGTGAGAAGGAGCATACCACGAAGGTCTGGTTTCTCCCGGTCCTTGATCAGCCACTCTCGTCCAACCGATACTATGTTATCAAGGCTTCAGGCAGGTATATAGGGTAAGCCCTCTCGCCTTTCCCACTTTGGAAATCTCCTCTAATTAGCACAGTAATGATTCAGATAGTTTCTACTTTGTGTATGAATTTTGTAGCCAGTAGGTACGCATAATTGTGGGAAATCTTGTTTACATGTATAATTTTCAGTACATTTTCCGGTTAATTGTTGGTACCTTGGTTGAAAGACAAATTGTTCGATCACAAAGTTATAAGCTTGACTCTCATCCTTTTATTTTTGTAAAGAGCCATGCCTAATTTTAGTCAACGACTCGTTCAATTGGCAAGAATTTGTGTCTGGCCTGCTCACTTGAACCTCTACAATGTCAGCTCACGAGTTGTCTCAAAACTCATCCAGAAAAGATCAGCTTGAGTCTTATCATTTTGCTAAACGAGTTAAATTGATTGAAATAGTAATCTACAGTACAAGCATAGCCAAATCTCTCTCGGATACACTCACACCTATGCCGATTTCTTTTTTCAGGCTAGCATGCACATGTTCGAAAGAAAATGACATTGCTGGTTGTTGCTTTAGTGATGCTATAATAGACGTAAGACCAACACGGTTTGATCATAGAGACATTTACCAACAATTTGAGATTCATCACTACTATGAGGATGGGTTCTACGCCAAAGCAGTAGCTGGCGATGGTTTCCCCCCGAAATTCCTTAGGAGAAAAGGGTGGAAAATCCATGCTTCCACCTCGTTGCAACTACAAGAAGCTCAAGGCCTAAATTCCTCTTCCTCAACCCGCCTACCGGATTTTGAATTCCCAATATATTTCAAGTGCTCCCCTCCGATTGTCCTAGCAAGATGGTATTGCCCATTCGTGTTCATAAAGGAGAAAAATATAATGTCACGCCAAGTTGGGAAATCCTTGTTTTATGAAGTGACACTTCAACAATGGTGGGAAGAGATATACTCGTTCGACAATGAGGGTAATGACGCTACTTTCGTGAGCGTGAACACGAGTGTCGGAAGGGAAAAGGTGTTGGTGTATGGGAATGAAGGTGTGAGAGATGAAAGGCACTGTTTTGATGATGGGTTCTTTTGGTTCAAAGGGGTTGGTGTGGGTTTGAGCTTAGCCATTGTTGAGAAGATGAGGTGGATAGAGGACAAGAGAGGGTGGGATGGTGGAGAGGGGAGGGTGGAGGTGGTGGAGGAGGTGAAGGATGAGTGGAAAAAGTTTGGTTGTTATGTGTTGGTGGAGAGTTTTGTGTTGAAGAGAATGGATGGGGTTGTGTTGATAAGTTGGAAATTTAGGCACACTAATAGGACTACATGCAAATGGGAGTAGTAATTATTTGTTAGTTTCTACTAGGATTGGGTTAAACTTAGGGTTGCACATAAAATATGTGGTCTGGATTTTGCCAATACTGTACATGCAAAAAAAAAAAAGAACATTCATCGGTAATCAAATCTGACCGCACATTTCTATGTGAAACCCCTATATATTGGCCTCATCGGATTTGGATTGGGTGTACGAGTCTATTCCTTTCTTCATCTGTTGGTGCATAATAACAGCCAATCGTTGTTTGTAGTTTTTCTAGTTTGAATAATATATTTGATGAACTTATTGTTTTGGTTGCTATTTCATTATTTGGTTGATTATGAGGTTATAAAAGTATGCAAAACCGAATTTTCAAACAAGTACATGAGAGAATGAAGTTAACAATAGTTCTGAAAGATTGAAAAGTTTAACCGATTAATTTGACAGCTGAAGTGAAATAAATCTTCGGTTGAAGCCTGATATATGTATTTTGTGTGCGGATCTTACATTCATGGTGACAAGATACAGAGTTCGAGAACATTAATGACTAACTATTCATTTTCAAAATGTTTAGTTGCGAAAATATTTAGTTGCCTAATTTTTGAGATCACAGACTCACTTTATTCAAGGGTGGTACAGGCCTGTGTATGAAAGTTGGGAGTGTTTATCACCAATTTGTGAAACCTCAAGGGTGTACACGAAAGTTTCCCAACTTTCTATTTGCCTTTCATTTCACTCGTACATTTTACTCCCCATTTTATTTCACACTCTGTAGTTTCATTTGTTTTAGTTTTCCCCTATGATTTTATTAGTTTCATTTTCCTCCTTGTTTTTTATTCCTTTAAACTGTTTAATGAGAGTATTGTATTTCATAATACACAACAATCTTTGTAATTGTATATATTTTTTAAATAATATAATTAATTCAAGTTGAGTTATATGTATTGTTTTTTCTGGTAATTGTACTATTATGGCACAAACTAACAAGACCAAAACCAGGCCCTGCTGCAGACTTATTCCGACTATTGGATAAAAAAGTTAATTATTTGTTACCAAATTAAAAAGATGGAAACCAAGAAAAATTAAATGAAAAAAAAAAAAATTATCTGGAACATTTTCAAACAAGACCTCCTCGTTACAATTTAATCTCAATACGACCCCACATGTTTATAGAATTACACTTGAAACCCTAGATTAGATTGTTGGCAAAGACATTTCTATTTCATATATATTAACGAATCGAATTAACCGCAGCTGAGTTCTGATCTTGGTACTTCTTCTTCTTCTTCGTCAATTTGTGCAAATCTCATTATATTATATACACAATTCGATTTGTTAATTATACATATATACATATATATATATATATATATATTTACAGTCATGAGGTCGGTCGCTTCTCGGTTGCTCCAACAAAATATCTCCCCTTCCAGGCTCAGGTAATTCATCCTCCTTCATTTTCTTCAATTCAGTTGCATATATATATGCTTATATATATGTTTTGATGGTTTTAAGGAGAATCATGTATCATGATAGTTGGATTACATGAAGGTTGGTGTTAAAATTATAATCAACAGAAACCTCAAAATTTTTGTGGAATTTTAGGAGCCTAATATTAGTTATATACATTTATCATGAAATTCAGTAGAACGGTTAGTGCCCTTTGTGTTTGTTTTGTTGCAAGTTTTAAGTAAAATAGAAACTAGGTTTTTTGAGTAGGAGGGAAAAGTGAGATGCATCCAGCTCATAAACCCTCAGCTTAAAAATGAGCAGTCAAATGCACCAGCTTTTAGTCCCAAAAGTGAAAGCTTGAGCTTGAAAGTTGCAAACAAACAGGCCTTTATTAGGTAATTTTTTGTTTAATCTAAATGTTGTTTTTTCCCCGCTTAAGAATATATCTGGCGAATATTTTTTGTTATTATTCTGAAAGAAGGCCCTGATTTGTGTTTTTGCTTTAGGCTCCCAAATGGGTTGGGCGGCTTGGGCCACCTCTGAAAATTTTAGTATACACGACAAAATATCAACTAATGTAGAGTAAGACATGATGGGAAATTGATTCAAGAACGAAAAAGAATGAATGTTTAGTCGAATGGCATGATTCTCACTTACAATATGGTGCTATCATAATAAAGTGGAAACTCAGCGTACCTAATATTCTGTCCTCAGAAGGAAGATACACAATGGATATCTATCTAGCTATGAATGATGTATATTTTAGCTGCAGGCTTTCGGATGTTTACGTTACCTTCCTAGGCCCTGGTCCAGATAACTTATTCATCTTTTAGGAATTCGGTTTTTAAAACGGTATTTGTAATAGAGGATGATCTGTATTTGCTTGCATTTTGGAACATGTATTTTTTCTTTTCTCCTAATTGAGTTTGTTTTCTATGTCGTTGAAAAAGTACGATAGTTGCTGGGTCCAGAAATGTGAGATCATTGTCAACAGGTCCTAACAAGGTGGATGAGCCTTTTCAAGTTGAAGAAGCAGAAACAGTGGAGCAACCACCCCCTCCATTAGAAAAGGTAATTCTAATATTTAAGGCATACCAATGCCTAAACTGTTTATACAGTTACCCTTTAACTAAACTTTTGAGCTTATTAGCTTCTATTGATTGTGAATACAGTTACTTGTTTTGGGTGGAAATGGATTTGTTGGTTCACATGTTTGCAAAGAAGCTGTTAAGCGTGGTTTGACTGTATCCAGCTTGAGCAGGTGCATTATAGCTATCATCAGTCTTTGACCTTATTTGTAAGATTCACTTGTGCTTATTATTATTATTTTTTTATTTTTATGTTTTCTCTACCTAGGTCGGGGAGGCCATCTGGACATGAGCTTTGGGTGAACAATGTCTTTTGGCATCAAGGTTTGATTTTATTTTCCTTGTTTTCTTTTCTGTATGCACTAATTGGCAAATATATGAATCTCTCTCTTTTTTGGTGTATGTAAACAGGTGATGTTCTTTTTCCCGAGTCATTGCAGGATGCACTGAATGGAGTGACCTCTGTGGTACGACTTCTTTTGACACTTCTGTTGTTTTACGAGTGTACAACGTATATTTGGTGAAGTAAAATTTAGGAAATTATACTGAGCGGTCTACTACCATGGTGAAGAATGGAAATTTTTTGTAAGCTTTGAGGGAATTAAATCAAGTGAATAGGTTTTTTTCTTAAAAAAATGTTATATGAAGTTAACAAGGCGAATAACCCATCTTTAGACCCATTATACGGAGCATTGGCTCTCTTTTTCATGCTAATACCAATTTCATATGTTCATGAAGAAGCTTAATCATTAGACCCTTGAATTTATTTGGTTCATCTATTTGAAATGTAGCCTGAGCTTTTTAACATGCAGCTTGTAAGTAGGTTTACTTTTGCTCCTGTAGATGTTTAAAACTTGCCCAAGCGGAACTGTTACTGTTGGATCATTTCATGGAGTGGGCATGGATTATGTGATCTTGAACGATTATTAGGGTCAAGAATGTTTTTATATTGTCTCCTAATATTTTTCCCCAGTAGGTGTGACAATGAAGAAGCCAATTTTTCTCCCTGCTGACAACCTTAATTCAAGCAAGAATCTTCTTAATATTGGGCACTTATGTAAGATGACCATCTCGACACCTCCTGAATCTGTACCTTGTTGAGCACAGGATATATATGGGTGTTAGAATCCTCTGGTCCACGATAAACTGGAGTTACTGTGGCTATGAGAGTTGTTACCTAGTACCAACCTTTAACTGTTTTCTTAATATTTTTTCTTCTTTTTGTCTATTTTAACCAGGGCTTTCTTTGTTTGCTTGACATTTTGTAGATCTCGTGCATTGGAGGTTTTGGCTCCAACTCGCAAATGTACAAAATCAATGGCACTGCAAACATAAATGCGATCAGAACAGCTGCTGAAAAGGGTAGTCTCTTAGTTCTTCCTTTCAGTCCTTTTTCGTTTGTTAATGTATGGCTAAAAAGGAAGAAAAGAGAGAAGGGCCGTCTAGTTGCTTGTGTAACAGTGAAACTGAAAGGAGAGAAATGGCAATCAGTGCAGGGCAAAAGTTTGTTTAGCTTAACCTTTTGAGTTAAAAATATTTGCAAAAGGTGGTTATCGTTCGTCTGAAAAACTGCCCAAATTCTTTAACAGAAGTGCAGGAAACACCTTTGATTGTATATGTTGTCTTCAGGTGTAAAAAGATTTGTCTACATCTCCGCTGCTGATTTTGGTGTGGCGAATTATCTGCTACAAGGATATTACGAGGGGAAGGTACTATTTCTTTTGTTCCTATCTGCAAGCATGCATATTTACTTGTTCTTTTTTATTGGTACTTTTTTTTTGCAAAAAAGTTAGTTCAAGCCTGGAGATTAGATGCGATTGCGGGTCACGTTGACAGTGTTAAGAAGTATTACAAAGGGAATACCAATCAAGCTTATGTAATGCGTGTATCTAAAACCCTTTCTCTGAAGCACAATATGAGAATCTGATGTGACTTGTGACATAACAATTAAGAGACTCACATAGCACCCCAACCACTCGAATTTATGTATTTCTTGAACTATTTTTTCTTTTACCTTACCCATGATGATGTTTGTTAAATTATTACAGAGAGCGGCTGAGACCGAGTTGATGATTAGATTCCCTTACGGAGGTAACAATCTTGTTCTCTGTGAGATTATTGACAATTGAAAATTGGTTCTTTTCTGATCAACAATATTTCCTCCAAATGCATTGCCTAGACTAAGATCAAATGTTCAAGAATTATCGGTTCTTTAAATTTTTTCTGCATCCTGATTCAGTTTCCAAAACCAGTCAAATGGTGGTTTGTTTGGAAAGAATTCTGGAACAGATTTTTTAAATTATTAGTGCTGATGTACAAATTCTTTTTATAGGTTCATTTTTGGAAATGATTCCACAGAATACGATGGTCTCTTTGGAGATTATCTTTAGAACAGTCGTTAAATTACCTTCTATTTTCTTTTTCCAGGTGTCATGTTGAGGCCGGGTTTTATACATGGCACTCGTCAAGTTGGAAGCATTAAGTTACCTTTAGGGGTTATTGGAGCTCCACTGGAAATGGTAAATTCTCGTACTCATTGCAATGCCGTTAATCCTTTTAAGTTAATATGACTTGTCTCTGAGATATATGGATACGTAGATCCTCCGATGATGGTGAAGTCTTCAATCTTTTTATCGCTTTCATCTTTTTTACAGGTTCTTCAACACGCGAAGCCTCTAAAGAATCTGCCACTGGTGGGCCCTCTGTTTACACCTCCTGTGAATGTTAATTCGGTTGCACGTGTTGCGGTCAGAGCTGCAACAGATCCAGTGTTTCCTCCCGGGATTGTTGATGTTAGTGGCATATTGCGATACAGCCAACAAAAGTCAATTTAATCATATGGAATAGTTTCATAATTTCCTTTGTTCTTCGATTCTTACTATGAGATTGTTACGACTCTTTAGCGGTGAAATAAGTTCAATGTTTAGCCGAAGTAGTCTTCATTTTCATACCAGTGCAAGTTAAGAGTGAATAAATTACAGAAATGCACTTCCGAGATAAGAGATCTCCCTGGGCAAGAATATAGTTTTGGAGATGGCATTGTGAAAGGTATTACAGGTATCATTTTCACATATGTTACAGGAACTCGTTGTAAACCCATACAAATGTATTTGGTAAGAGCTCGGGATAAAAATGTGCCGATATACATGGCAACGACAATATAGTTATTTCGCGATGGTCTTAACTCATTATGATTGAAAAACGAGATATTTTTATGCTAACCTATTCCCCTAGACCAAACTAGGCCTAAGTTTTAGTTACTTTTCTAGTCTAAATTGTAGATGATATCACGATTTGAATAGTTAGTCATTGTGAAGTATATTTTATCCTCAATTTTATGTCCATTTCTTTGGTGCGTATAACTTTTTTTTTCATTCTTAAAAGAGCTATTTTTTTGTTTTAAAACGCCAACCAAACTAAGTATACCGAACATATACGTATAAATTTTTTGTAAGTAGTTGAACATGTGCAAATAATAATAATAATAATAATAATAAGTATGACTGGTTTAATTTATGAATACATTCCAGGATGTCACAATCTGTAAAAACAATATATGGAACAAACTTTTGGAGAGAAATATGTGTGCAANNAAATATGTGTGCAAATAATAATAAAATAGAAATAATAATAATAAGTGGGAATGGTTTAATTTATAAATAAATTTCAGGATGTCACAATCTGTAAAAACAATTTTCCATTCGCAAATTTGGGCTTTGTTCTTGTTATGATACGATGATAAAAAAGTTTGGTATAATAGTCATTGTTAGCAAGCCACGATAGTCCTGTCGCTACCACATATGTGGGTTATTTGTTTATTAAAGTCGTACTATATTTACCGAGTATTATAGTGAATACTATAAGCACAAAAGTTATTTACAGTTTCATCGGACAATAGAAATGTGATAAAATACATTACTTACCAAAACAAAGTTGACACTTAACTATTTGACAACACAAAAATTTCATTCTTCAACTAGCAATTTGGCAATGCAAGAAAACCTTTACTCAACCTAGTTCTAGTGTTTCAATTTAGAAGTATTAAAAATTTTCGTAAAAGTACATCATTATCATTGATGTTTTCTAAAAAATGGATCTACCGAGAATTATCCTAATGGTTAATTCGTTGAGAGGCAATATGCTAGGATTTGGCCGTCTTTGAAAAGAGAATCATTTTGAGAATCAGTCGAGCCGAATGCTGATTTTATTATCTTCATAAAGTCGATTAGCACGATGACAATGTTTGTCCTAAATCAGTGTACTATTACTTCGTCCAAAAAAAAAAAAAACACTAATATATACAATTGTCTGGAGAAACTAAGAGCATATCTAATTACTTATTGTGGTTGCCTCTTCTTGGTATCTTAAAGTTACTTAGTCAACCTGTTGGTGCAAATTATCTTTAATTTTTCAAGGTAGGAGGATGGCAGAGGTAAGTGCGATGAACTTAGATGCCATTGTACAAAGTCTCCTTTTCAGTCCTATCCTTTGTCTCACAATGCCCTCTTGGCACCGTATGCCAGCGGTTGTCTTCACGACAGATTATTGCAAGCGTCATGCTTGATGCAACATATTACAATTCTTTTTGCAAAGGATAGGAGTAAGCTAGTCTCAAGCATCCCCTCGCACTATCGATGGCATTCCTTGGGCTCAAGAAGGGGGCTATTTAGGCATTAAATAAAATAAAAGACGATAATGAGTTAGCAGGGGCTGTCAGCCTCCTTCAGATTCCAAGTAAGTTATTCTAGGAGTAAGGGGCTTAGTGCTTTGATGGTTGACTGCTCAGTCCGGGCACCTATATTTCTTTAGTTACCCATTTTGCAAGGAGACTTTCCTCGAACGATGGGAACAAGAAAATTGTTAGATAGTGCTAGAATATGTTCTTCTCTTCGGAAGAATGCACTGGCAAGCATGGGATATGCTGGGTATTTCCCAGATCCATGGCTACTTAGGTGAACCCACGATCTCCATCCGACCGAGGAAACCTTTGCACACCTTCGTTACCTTTTGGAGGCCTACACCCCCTAGAAAATGGCTAACTGAGACTGTCCTTTGGCCCTTTTTTTGCTTTAACAGCAATTTCATTTACATTTATTCCAGCTACTGCATGATTATCCTCTCGATTAATACCACCTTGTATAATATTGGTGTGATTCTTTGAATTGTAAAAAAAATATATGGAGGTATTCTAACCCATTGCTCATGAGGTTTCAAAGGTATCTCACTCCGAAGCTTGATTTTACTTGTCGCTTTGGTCCACAAATTTACAATAATCAAGTTGTTTGCCACTACTCTTTTTGAGTCGAGTAAATTTGAATTGGTATTTTCACCATCACAATTATTGTGAAAATGCATGTACGGAAGTAATTCTTGAACAATTTCTTCGAATGGTAAACATAAATAGATATATGCTTTTCAAATTTACCATTGTTAAAGTGATGCAGATGATAGAATATTTAGTTTACTTGAATAATATATATATATATTTTTTGATGATCTGTTATTTTATTTAATTAAGTTAAGAGAATATTGTTTAGGGTTTTCTTTATTTGTTTCATAGAAATAGCAGGCCAAGCCCCCTAGGTTTTATGTTAAGTCCTACACATAGGACTTCTATACTGTGCCTTTTCTTCAGGGTTGAGTTATGAGAGTTCATCGAAAGAGCACTGAATCACTTTTGGTTTGGGTGCTGGAACCAAATTTCTTTTGTTTGTTTTTGTTAAAACGTACCATTTTGTTTGTATTGGGTTAAGAGCATTCAACCTCTTGTTCTTTTTTGTCGGAACGTTCACCTATCTTTTGTTTCATTTATTTTGTTCAACATCATTAGGACTCCCTCAAACTGAACCCCTGCATATTAAATGTTTCTGGTTTGTTAGAATTAACTTAATGCAAAACCTCACAGCAACCTTATTGCTTGTTGATCTTGCATGTCTGTGATCTGTATTTAACCTTTAGTAACAATTTTGTTGAAGCGGATGACCAAGAGTTTCTGTAACAATCGTACGAGTTATTTTTATACCTCTTAATTATCCTGATTGTATCTGTAACGTCCCAGGAAATCCATATAAATTTTTCGCAATTAAATAATATTATTAATTACACTTAATGATATTATTTATATTCATTGTTGCATTCATAATTGTCGTTTCATTGCATTCGTAGATGCCATATGCATTCGTAGTCGCATATGCATATCATAGTTGGGGCCTATGATTCGTCGTGGAGATGCCTTTGTAGTGTAGCATCTATTTTGTAGTCGGGGGATATAATTCGAGTTCGTAGGAATCCATTCGTAGTGGCTTCGGTGGTCGTTTCGGGGGTTTCGTCGGTAATTGCATTAAATCGCTTATATCGAGTTCCAGGCACTCAAATGCCTTTTTGTAAGCGGTTTGACACTTCCATTAGTGTCTATAAGTCATTATGAGTCTTTTTGGAAATTTTCGTTTCAAGGATTTTGGGCAGAAATTTCCAGGGGATTCGATCGATCCGGGAGCACTTGGATCAATTCAAAGTTGCAGTTCGATCGATTCAAGTGCAATTGAATCGATCCAACTGGTCAGACTTGGATTTTAAGTTGTTGACTTCTATTCTTCACCATTTTCTATTTTCT
>MKEJ01078446.1:0-12692 GCA_001753735.1 Embelia ribes
TTAGATTTATCTCTTTATTCTGAATCAACTGTATGTCATACCCGTCCTGAAAGCATTATTGAAATGCACCTTCTGTGATCCCAAAAATCCCGTCTAAAATTCTCGACTTCTTTCGCCACCAAAATAATTTAGCTCAGCCACTCGTATAACATCGTTCCTATACACAAAAATGGTCCATGACAAGTAAGGAATGTATTTTCTAATTTTATTTCATTTTTCTCTATTGGCACGCAAAACGAGAAAATGGCAATGAAATAACGAGATGATAAAAAATATACCAACACATAGCCATAATAACGGCGAGTAGAAAAGGTATGTACCTCGAGGCCAACCAATGAACGAAACAGGATGAAATCGCCCCAAAATACCCAAAGCTTCGACCCTTGAAACGATCAACTTACGAGCCCCGGTTTGTATAGAACGTAAAAATGTTCATCGCTTGAAGTAGACTCCAAATGTGTATTTACTTTTCGTGGACGGCCGCCCAAGCTAGATGAAACTCGAGCTTCTTTCCCCTTTTTTTTCTTCCCTTACTGCCCCTTTCCCCTCTATTTATTCTACTTGTCCTTGCCGCCCCCTTTCCCCTCTGTTTGTTCTGCATGTGTGTTTAAATGCATAGATATATGTGAAAAAAATGCCATGCAAATTTGTTAGTGCTATCATTTCCATTTCAGATCCTATTTTAGCCCTTCTATATTTCGAATTGGCTTGTCGTCAAAACACAAATGCTGTAGATAATTGAAATACGTTTCCAATGACATTTGTAGGCCCCAATTGGGTTACGGTTTGTCAGATATGGCCATAATACTGGACTGCTATCATGATGTTTGTTGGCATATTTTCCTGAACAATTCGAGCTTATTTTTTATCCTTCTCCCTTTGAATTAATTTTTTCTCAAAATATGAAAGTCGTAGAAAAATGAAATAACTTTCCAAAATTATATCATAAGCTCTAATCAAAGTTGCGGATGGTGAGATAGAGCCAAAATACCGAACAGATGTCACGACCACAACTTAGCATGTATTCACGTTTAATCCTTTCCCGAGACCAAACTATGACTATAAAAAATCACCACTTCCAAACGCTACTAATCGATATCTACAATAGAGGAATAATATTATTACTCGTATAATATTATTTTATAATGCAAAAAAAAAATTCTGTAAATTTTGGGACATTACAAGGGGTGTCAACAGACCAGAAGAGGGGTGTCGACAGGCCAGAAGAGGGGTATCGATAGTCCAGTAGCTCCAATATGCTTTGATGCTAGGGTGTCAATAGATCAAGTCAGGGGTGTCGACATTCCAAACAAATTAAGCATAACGGTCATATTTTCAAGAAGGCTAATTCTGTCTAATTAGCCTAATAATGGCTTGAAATGACTAGTTCATCATTAAGGCCTATAAATAGAAGATCAAATGGGGATTATCAAAGAATCATCAAGACCTATCTACCACTAATCAAATTCAAGGAAAAAGGTTAAAAAACTCACTTTCTCAATCTTGAGCTATTGAAAATCAATCTAAGTTGCATTAAGCGTAATTTCTCAATCATTTTAGTGTGTTAAGTCTTTTTAAGGGTGTTATTCATCTTTGTAATCATATATACTTGAAAGTGAGTGAAAAGTTGTAATTTCTTGGCAATCTTGGTGATTTTTGGCCAAAATACTATAAAACAGTATTTACATTTCTTCTCTCTAAACTCTCTTTATTTTAATTATTGCATTATTTAATTGTCGCATTTTTAAAATCCTAATTCACACTTCCTCTTATGATTTGTATAAAGAACAATAGTTTTCTACTATGATATTTTTTTAATAATTTGTAGTATAAATGTTACGTAATATTATGGTATTAAATCAATAATACCATTTTCTTGTATTAAAATATTTGCCATATATAATGCAACTATTTACCTCCCTATGCTGAATAGGGCAAGCTACCGATTAAATTTAACATTTTTAAAATTCACTTCATATAGTTTAACTTGTTTCACCCTAGCCAAGCATGGAGTTTTTTGCAATTGTGGCACAATTGGCCACGGATAATCCCAATCTGGCATGTTTGGCATAAATATTCCCAAAATGTCTTACTTTATTTGAAAACGCATATATTTTATGCTCTTTCTATATATTTTCATTTCACATCCCACTGTAATATAAATGGTAGTTATTCTAATTTTTATAAAGAAAATGCATTAAATTTATTCATTTTCAGTACAAAAAATAATCCCAAAAACGCATAAGAAGAATAATGCATTTTATGTTTTATGCGTCTTTATTCTTTCTTTTTACTTTTTCTAAGGGTGAATGATTCTAATGGTCCCCGTATTTTAAATACAAATTCTCTTCTGCCTACATAATTTCAATTCCAATAGTATTGGTATTATACTTTGAAAAGGTGACATATTTACCCAATGTGAAAAAAAAAGTGACGTAGTTTTGTTTTGAACAATGGACGATATATTAGTATTATGATAATATATATTAATATTATATCCTAATTAGAGCTACTTGGGCTTTTCATTATGAGAAGATGGTAGAAAGGACCAAATATATCGTTTTTCTTTAATTCAAAAAAAAATGTGTCACTTTTTCAAAGTATAGATTAATACTGTTGGAATTTTAACTACAAGGACCGAACAAAATTCATTTCAAACTATGAGACCATTGGTCTTTCTATGGGTTTTTAGGTGATATGATATGATTTTTATATTTAAATCGCATGGATATAATATGTTTTTTTTTTTGTAAAATTTTGATTAACTACCGTTAGACATGGCGGTGAAGTGTGAAAATAAAATATATAGAAAGCACATATAATTTATGCATTTTCAAATGACATAAGTCATTTCAAGAAATATTTATGATAGATATGATAAATTAAAATTATGTCCGAGCAAATATGACACAATTGCAAAATACTCGCCAAAAATCTATGACGCATGGGAGTTAGCAACTTCATCACAGTCAAAGTTTGTACATTGTCATGATGACAGAGCAATTTTTATTGAACATTGAAGAATAAATAAATTAAAGAAGCCTTACCCCAAACAAGTCCTTATTGAAAGAGGAAAGAGGAATATTGGGCTAAATTTATATTAAATTTGCCATGTGGAGAGTTGAGTAGTAATATTAAATAACAGTATCTCTATGTCCATTGAATGTCTATTCAATCTTTATCGACACCTAATGAAACAAAAAACTATTGTAAATGTAAATTAAAATCTTCCTTCTTTCCAACTTAGAAGAGTGAGACAACCGTTTAGCCCAAAAAATAGAATGGGGAAAAATATAAGAGAGAGAATTAGGCCAATTTACAATTTCACTCTTCATCTTTCCAAAAGTACCATTTCATCCCTTGTCGTTTCTATCACCGCAACTTTAAGGCTAAATTTGGTAATGCTGTTGATTTTCGAATTATTATTCTAAAGTAACTTTTAAAGATTGATTATCAAAGGTCTTTTTTAGCAAAGCAATAACTTTCAACGTTATGGTCAGAAATAGTATGGTATTTTTTAAAAATAGGATATTGCAATTCTATTATTATAAATAAAAATTCAAAGATAAATGTGGATTGCATATAAACTATAATTTTAAATTATTGTGCAATTTAATGATCGAAAAAGCAACCGCCAACATATTTTAAAAATCACTCCACAAAAAGCATAATCACGCATTAAAATGCAGTCATCCTTTTCTTTACTAAACACCAACACCTTCTTTTTATTCGGAGGAAAGAAGAACCAGCCTCCACAAAGCAATATGGAACTTTTCCTTTTTATTGGGCGAATAGGTGGGGTTAAAATGATACCAACCTAATAAATGAGGGGCTAAATTGAAATTCACTATAAACCATTGTTGAAGTTTCTGCGTCGTTGTCATGGATTCTCATCCCCTGTCCTCACCCTCGTATTCATAGACATATATCTCTTTTTTTTTTTTTGAAGTTTCAAAATTCATTAATCCAAAAAATTTTAAAATAAAATTCAAGGCGACATCTGTCCAATCAAACTTACTTCAAAAGGAGTTACAACACGACTAGCTAGCATAAAATACATAAGCACTGTGAATACAAAACTAGGCGAGAAATGCATAAAATACACAGAATTAGTCTAACCACCTGTAGAAAAATGGTTAGGCTACAAAGGTGGAGCTAAGGTGGCCAGAGGCCAACCTCCAATGAAGGCCATTCCACCAACTTTAAATCTTGAGGTAGTAAACATTCAAACATGTTACTAGGTTGAATGTCACTTTTAGGTCGAGACATTTTGAACTCCTTTAACTTCTTCGCTAATCTCAGTTTGTTGTCGTTTTGCACTGAAGTGGAAGCAACATTTGTCTCTGCTTTATCCACATTCTTAGTCAATGGATTAAGGTTGACAATTTTATCCTTGATGGAGTTAATTCGATTTACTTGAACCCAAACCCTAGAACTTGACTTCTTCCTTTTGTGTTCTTTTGATTCCCGAACATCATCCAATTTTCCTTTATATCCACTACTAATCCTAGAAGAGGACTTGGGCGGCGGAGGGGGACAATTAGAGCTAGCATGTCCGAACGAAGTGCAATATGTGCATTTTGGAGGCATTCATGAAATCTCAACTCGAATTTCAATCGGAACGCCATAACCAAGTTTTATTTTAAAGCTTTATGGCACTTTATATTCCGCATGAATGTCAATACATATCCGATCATATACCAAACGACTATTATCCATAGTATGTTGATCTATATACAAAGGAGTCCCAATGCAGCTTGAAATAAAGCTAAGTCCCTCGCTTGTCCACATCTCAAGAGGAACATTGAAAAAATTTACCCATGTAGGCAAACTGGAAAACTCTTTTTTTTTTTAAATTCCATTTCGGAGATCTATTTTTGCAACACAATAAATTTTCCACCCAAAAAATGGGGTCCCGAGTTCAACAGATTGACCAAACTATCATTGTCCTTCATCTTGAACATATAAAAACTATTATCTAAGGATCGAACATCTGTACAATTATTACCCCAAACTTTTTTGGCCCAAAGTTTAACATAATGGAATGAGATTTTTTTTGTTAAAAAATATCCAACCATACAGTTGTGCCATTCGATATAGCCAAGTAAAAGAATATGAGCAGGAATTTCTATATCATCATCCTCATTCACCCATTTAACTTGCAATTTTCTAAGCATACCACGTTTCAAAGGATTGGATGTATTACCTGTTGTATCCAGCATGGGAGAAATTACCAATTCGGGCTTCATAATTAACGTCGTTGATAAGTGCTCCGGCATGGAATCTGCTGCTAATGGTGGAGTTCCGTTTAATGGCGCAACATCAACGATGAGCACTGATTGAGAATCGATCAGTTGTGCATTCTCCGTTGGCAATTCCTCCTCTTTCCCTTCGTCTGACCCTGACTCCAAATTAGAAACTCTATCATCAAGCAACGGACGTCGACCTAAAGCCCTTGACATCCGAAGATCACTTGACATGCCTATTTTCTCTCGTATTTTGGAGATTGAAAGGGAAAGACCCGCAAACTCGGTTGATGACATAAATTTTGATTGGAATCCCAAATGTTTAAACCAACAAAGTTTCAATTTATCGGATTCCATATCCAAAGTTAGCAGAGCAAGTAGCACTGATATGTGATATGAATTTTTCCCTAATATCTAGAGGTGAAAGGAAATTTAGAACGGATGATTTTGATTTTTTTATAATCATAGGCCCTAATCTGGACAAACCCTAATCTGATATTTTAAAGAATGATGATATACAGAGCAGAGAGGAGAGGGTAGTAGGACAAGCAGCCCTCTTACCTCCGGTGGTGGAGACTGGCCGGAAAAGGCGGAGATGCGGCGGTCTATAGCACCTCGTTGCGACAGAGCCGCTTGGGGATGATAAAAAAAAAATCTAAATCGCAGATCGAGAGATCATCCCCCAACTCACTGAGTTCCCAAACCTTTACTCCAGCTCTTATCTTCTTCTTCCACAGCCGTCAGCAATCTCTCTCTCTCTCTCCCTCTCCATAAGATTCTGTTTACCAATCGGTGGACCCAAAGCGACAAATTGTCTCTGCCCGTACAAAACCTTGGAAAAATTGCTTGCATTGTCTTTATCCATTCATTTTCTTCTATCTTTCCTTGAAAAACGCTAACTTTTTATTGGCTAAATATGTATAGACTAAATAATTTATCATCATCCATCAAATTATTCTTTTTCCCTTTATTTACCCACTTGCGGAAGCCATTAACCCACATCAAAAAAAGGGAAAAAATGGCGAAAATTTTAGTGTTTTTGTGTTTGGCAATTGTTGCATTGGTGGTGTTTGTGAAAAGTACTGAATCAAAGGTAGAGGAGCAGAATAAGGGAAATGAGGAGAAGGGTGATGTTGGGTTTTATGAGCTGAGGAGAGGGGATGTGTCCGCTAAGTTCACCAATTATGGTGCCACCATTGTGTCTCTTAATCTCCCTGATAAAAATGGTATGTCCCGTTTCGATGTCTTTATGCTTTAATTTGGATGATTTAAGTTACATTTGTGAGAGCATTTCTTACCATTCTTTCTAAATTTATGAATTTCTTTCATTTGTTATCTCAAATGAAATATGCTGGAGCATAAATATTTCTCATCATTGTTTTTGTTTCTAAAAATAAAAGGACACATGATGCCATCAGAAATCTACTATTCACCATTTTTCTATTATAAAATATAGATTTTTCCAATGAAAACTATAAAACCCTCAGGATTAGGTGAGGACGTATTTTTATTTTTTATTATACGATGGATAATTATTCTAAAAAATTTGAAAATTTGTATAGAAAGACTAGCATGGACAGTTTTTATATTGAAATCTATGAGAGAAATGATCACCTGGAAAGTGAGATTTAGAAATTTAAGTAGAAAGACTAGAGTGAATGCTCTAAGACTGTAGTTTCTATACATCGATACACCATCAGCCTCTTCTGATAAATGACATGTACATTTGGATATGTGGGCACGACAAATGTACATGTGTCATCCATCCAACCCGAAGGTATATAAAGATAGGTGTACAAAGATCTATATAAGGTAGGCGGATTGAAACTGAAATTCATTTTCTAAAGCATTTTGTGTTTTTCTTTTTTCAGGGGAGTTGGCAGATGTTCTTCTTGGGTATGATACCATCAACGAATACAAGGTGAGAAATATACTTACATAAAAGTGTTATCTCCCCACATTTTCCCTTGAAGGCCAATTATGTTTATATTGCTGAAAATTTTTCTGTGCAAAAATATTGCAGCTTTATATTGGCACATGAAGATTATATCTTTGGTTCCTTGTTACTGTTTAAAAGATACCGTTATGCAACATTATTTTGTACAAATTCTGGATTTGTTAAACATTTCTTCGATAAAGGAAAGAGATCTAGTTTTGAAAACCATAAATTATGAAATAATACCTTTTAATTTTGATGTATGCTTCTTATGAAAGCTTATGCACTTCCCATTGACCACTAAAAGTCCCATTAGTAGGAAAGAGATGAGTCATTATATAATTTATATTAACTCAATTAATTCCCGATGTCGGATTTACTTTAACACTTTTGAGAACCCGGTCTGTTGTGGACAAATGGTTTGAATCTATCAAAGAATTCAACTCTGTTCCATTGTTGTGATCAGTATGATTTGAATATCAGCCACAGAACAAGGTTAATTCATGTTTTAAATTCCAGAATTCGGCACAAAGATCATACTGATGCAGATGATAAGTCAGTTTTGATATTTTAACTTTTGTTACCTTGCCTTTTCAAATTATTATTCTTGAAAGTTTTTTCTAATGTTTATTTATGGATTATGATAAGCTATTTAACAACCTAAAGTCATTGGCACCTAGATGCTTATGTGATGTTTCTTTACGTGAGATTCAAAGTTCTTCATCAGACTAAATGCTCACAAGTCTCCTTAATTAAATACCTCTTGTTTGAAAATAATTTGTGACTATCTTCTGATGGTACATAATAGGTTACTAAAAAGTTATTGGTACCTAAACATTTTTATTTTATTTTTTTATGTTTACATATGTATCTGTAGATTCAGTTTGCTATTTTTGAATTTATGCCAGTATGTGGCTAACAGGAGATAAGGTGTGAAGATAATCAGTTTTTTCTTTGGAAAGCTACACACTCATTAATCATACCTCATATAATTGTATATTATCATATTGAGATTAGTTTCAGGTTTCTAGTATGAGCATCGCTACATCTTTTGTTAGGATAAGTTGATTAAAATTCCATTTCTCTGCAGAATGATACTACGTACTTTGGTGCAACCGTGGGACGTGTTGCTAACAGGATTGGTGGTGCGGAATTTACCTTGAACGGGGCCCACTACAAGCTAGGTGCTAATGAAGGCAAAAACATGCTTCATGGTATGATGTTTGACTTTACTTTTAGCACTCAAAGCTACTCGTTAGTCGCTAGGTTGCTTTTGGTTTACTTTCAAATTACAATTTAAAAGGGGCGTAATGTTCATTTGTTAATTTTCGCATTCTTCTTTGCATCATTCCCTCTTTTCTTTAACCTAGGTGGGCGGAAAGGATTTGGTGATGTAGTTTGGACAGTGAAGAAGTATCATAGCCACGGTGAATCACCTTATATTACCTTTAACTATCACAGCACCGATGGTGAAGAAGGTGAGCACATTTACAATTTCACTACGTGAAAAAGAGCAAATAGAAAAATGTGCGGTCCTTGTTTTGTTTATCAAAGGACCTAACATGGATAATGTTCTGAAAGCAAGTTCCGTAAATTTCTAAATAATGTCCAACTAACTACAATGGAAGTGAACTCATACATGTTGCTCCACTTGCTTGTGTATATACCTTTGTATTGTGGTTATATGTATATCCTCATCCGAGTTTTGCTTTACACAGGATTTCCGGGTGCTCTTGAAGTCAACCAAACCTTCGCTCTGGTGAAAGAAGGCATGACTGTGACAATGAGGGCGAAAGCCCTTAACAAAGCCACACCAGTTAACCTTGCTCAACATGCTTATTGGAACCTCGGTGGCCACAACAGCGGCGATATACTATCCAACGAGATACAAATATTTGCGTCGCACATTACCCCAGTCGACAACACCCTCATCCCTACCGGAGAAATCACCTCTGTAAAGGGCACCCCATTCGATTTCACCGAGCCCGCAACTATTAAAGACAAGATAAAGTATCTCCCCAAAGGTTACGATATAAACTATGCCATGGATGGCGATCATATAAAATTGAAGAAAGTAGCTATAGTGTTCGATAAGAAATCGGGGAGAGTGATGGAATTGTTTTCAAATCAGCCTGGTGTGCAATTCTATACGGGTAATTACGTAAAGAATTTGAAGGGGAAGGGCGGGTTCGTTTACCAAGCACATGCTGGTCTGTGTTTGGAGACTCAAGGGTACCCCGACTCGGTGAATCACCCCAATTTCCCTTCTCAGATTGTTAAGCCCAGAAGATATTACGTGCATCGCATGGTGTACAAGTTCTCGACCAAGTCTGCCTAGGGCTTACGACTCGGTGGTCTGTTTTTAATTATTTTCTTGCATCATTGTTATGAGCCTGGAGCAGGCTGGATTGAAGACTATGGACGATCATGATTCATGTCTTGTTATTATTAGCTATTGAGATTAAGGCTTAGATATGAACGAGTAACTGCTTAGGAAAATTCATGTCCACTATTTGACATGATATTTTGGTTATTTTTAACGGATCCCTCTTGGGATCCCAGCTTTGTTGTTTGTTGTTGGTTAATCACTTATTATTGTTATTAGTTGTATTCCTGCTTTCAGCCTTGTAGAATTTGACTTCGAGAACTTGTACATATATCATCCTTGTTCAAGTTGAGTTTCTGAGAGGAAATGTGATATTATTCAAATATATCCTTGTGTTCTCACTGTTTTTACTTCACAAGTCCTTTTATCATGAAGGCATGAGGAGGGATACTGCAGATGTTATAGAACATTCATATACGCGTGTGCACACGTATAGTTATTAGCTTCATCGTGCGACACATCGGATTAGCATCGACTCATTGAAAGCTTTAAAAACATGTCTAAACCAGCCAAGCTCGAGCTCAGCTCACGAGTTTATTTCATAAACTAGCTGAACCCTAGCCTGGCCATGCTACAAATCATCAAGGACAAGTTTATTCATTGCGATCAATTTCCCTTGCAAATTCAGTTAATCAAGGAAAAAAATATTCAAATAACCAGCCTGTACACAAATCCATTAACCCCAAAGTAAGAGAGACCAAGTGCTAAACACTTCTTAACAAAAGGATAGCCATCAAAGGACTTCTCGCAACAACACTAACAGAAATCACTTCCAGTTCTGGACAAGGGGAAAAAGAAACCGCAAATTCGAATAGTACATTTAGGTCAGTTTGTTTATAGGGCTTAAGTTGTGGCCGTCTTTTTGAAATCAATCTTGTCCACCTTCACTTCTCCATCAATGAGTTCATAAACATAGACAACAACTCGCAAGCCATCAATATCCATGAGAACGAAACTTGGGTTCACATCATATGTAATGCTGCTGTAAGCACCGGTGGCAGACCCAGGGTTAATGACAACGCCACCCTCGTGTTTGTAGGCCTTGAATTGGTGAGTGTGACCTGTAACAAGGATGTCCACATCTAGTTGCCTCTGGAGCATGGCTAGAGAATCAAGATCTCCCCATGGGACAACCTTCAAGGAAATCAAGAGCCATAGTAGGTTAAGAAAAGCCAAAATTTAGGGATTTTTTAATATTCCCCAATAATGCAACTCTAGAAAAGCATCCTTCGATTAAGTTATAAGTAGCAGCTACCATAGAATGTTCCGAAAAAATAAAAATAATAATAATAATCTAAGTTGACAGGAAATGGGTGGCGTCTACCAATTTGTGTTAACGACCCAAAGTAACATCTTATTATAGTTCCATTTAGCCGATCCCAATTTATTGAGATTTTAAGGCTTGGACAATGACGATGATTCACCCAAGTTGACAGGAATTAGTCCAAATAGTGAAAAGGTTACTAACTAGCAAGGAAAAGAAATATTTTGTATGTGAATGTTTATCAGCAAGATTCTTGTATAAAGCACAGCGTAAAGAGTATTTGACCTGATGCCCATGGCATAACCCAAGCTTGAATTGTCCAATTGTGAGAGTTTTGGTTTCTGGAAAACGAGCATCTTCATCGTATTCACCACGAGTAACATACAAGCTAGAGCAAATGCTCTTCAAACAATCATGAACTTCCTGCTCATGAAAACAGCACAAATAATTTTGTTATAGGCTAATATCATAATTTAGAAGAAAGTGTCATTACGAGGAATGTATCACGAGTGCACTACCATGTGCCCACTCAGATAATAATAGACCACACAATTAGACAAGCCGCAACTGCAAGCGTATAATAACGAAATCTAAAATAACAAGCAAGTAAACATTCCAATAAGAAATAAATAGTTAAATTACCTTTTCAATTATAATAATGCTATTTATAATATAGTTAAAGTACTTTTGAAAAAAAAAAAGGATTTTAGATATCTCTGTAATTGCTTACCTTTTCTTGTCATAGTTAACTAATTTTCTAGTAGTCATATATTCTTATTCGGTTGTTTATAATATCGTTACTTCCCTTTTCCTCTATGCATTGAAGACAAGTTGCCCGTTTCAAAAATAGCAACCATAAATACAGAGAGTATGTGACAGTAACTCACTTGTTTCTTAGAAATCATCAAAACATACGTGGATGTCCTTCGCTATCCATAGAATTAAAAGAAGATCTCATATGAGGTCGTTAACGTGATTTTTAGACGTCAACCTTTCCTATCCAAAGCAAGTCGCTCATCTATTCCTTTCATACACAAGTCATTTTGAATTACTTTCGTCTACATAGTTAAAGTTCTATCCCTACATTTTCTTACTGTTCCACATAAAATTCTCACATTTTCTAACTGGTGGACTGACGTATCTCATTCTTATATGCCCATACCACCGTAAACAACTCTCACTCATTTTATTCTCAATCGGCGTCACTCCGTACCTTGCACAGAACTCTTCATTTCTGATTGTATCTTTCCTAAAAACTAATAATTTGAAAGGAAAACAAAGATTACATGGTTCATTGGCTTGCCTACCAATTATCCCACTTATGGAATAGCCTAATGCCAGATATATATTATATTTCCAAGAATTATAATGATAGGATTCTAATCCTATTTACAATAACATAACAAAATCCAATAGTCCAGGCAATCAATACAAGATAAAAATACTTTCTCTAAAGATATACTCAATCACACAGCATATTTTAATCCCTATAGCTAAATATGGGACATGACCACATAGGCCCTCTAAACTTAAATACAGTATTACAGTATTGGGGATGAACAGCGTTTCCTAATTTAAGGGGATCACTATAGAAAACCCCCTACACTTTTAGGGCATTGATTATATCAGATAAACTGGTATGAGCATCCCTATAATTTAATTGCTAAAATTTAGTATTGAGGGAGTGCCCTAAATTACAGAACAATACCCAACAGTCTCCACAGTTGATATAATCTAATAATTCCATCATCTAATACAAACTAATAAATACCTAAAAACATCCGAAAATTTTAACAGAGGGATAAGGTAAGGTAAGATAAGATCCGAAATAGGGTATTAAATTAAATTAAATTAAAATTA
>MKEJ01078447.1:0-11096 GCA_001753735.1 Embelia ribes
AAATTCCTGAAAGTTTGTATTTATTTTAATAAAATTTCAAAGATATATTTTTATTCATATTCCAATTTTTCCGAAACAATAAATTTCCCAAAAATATATTTATATATATTAATTTCTCAAAAATGAACAATGTTATGCGTTGTGAACCTTTTAAGAACTAAAAGACTTGCATTATTTCGAGATATGTGAAGCGTGGTTGGATTTCGTGTTGCAAAACATATTGCCTTGTGGCATCTAAGCTATACAAGTACTTTGGTTGGCATGTGTTGGGTCATGATTTATTGTGATATTCAAGCTTGAATTGTTACTGTCATGTTTTCAGCTCTTTGGGAAGTCTTATTGCTCGAGTCTAATCTTGTATCTTACATTCAAGTGTATGCACTTGTTGAGTAAGTTTGCTAACAAGTGATATTGGTGTGCACTTTTGAGTGCCACACAAAGATTTCACTTGGTGGCATAATTCAAGATACCTCATTGTTGGCAAAGGAATGGTTCAATGAATCAATGCTTAGCTCCCTCATGGGCACTCTACTATGCATTTGAAGGCTATTATTGCACTTGCTCGTCAAGATTGCATATGAAAATCCTAAAAGGACTAAGTCTAAGAACAATTCAATTGTGCATCGAAAAGAGGAATTGTAATAAACTAACTCTATGCCTTATCTTTTTTTCTTACTCCACTATGTTCTTGGGTGACAAAGGATTATATGGAATAATGTATAAGAGAAAGTACTAATTAGTCAGTTTAGGAAATATATTTACTTTACTTAAATAGATAGGTATCATAAATTTGAAATATATTCAATATCACTGCAGTCAATATGAGTCGATTGGTTGGTATTTATGTTGGGACATGATTTCTTGGGATATTCAAACATGTATAATTAGTGTTATATATTTTGCAGCTCTTTGGGAAGTCTCTTTTCTAGTTTTAGTCTTGTTGCTTTTGATAGTGTTTGTGCATATTGAGTAAGTTTTTTGACCGTGATATCGTTATACACTTTTGAGTGTTACATGAAGATCATATTTGGTCGCATTTAATATGCCTCATTGTTGGCTAAGCATGGTAAGATAAACGGTGCTTAGTTGCCTAAAGGGTATTCTATTACATATTTAAGGGCAATCGTTGCACTTTTTTTTTTCAAGATTGCATGTAAAAATCTTAAAAAGATTAAATCCTACATTAAGTATACTTGATGACTCATATTAGTTAATCACAATGCATCATTGCTACAACGCTTCAAGTCACCCTTATTGCATTACAAGATTCACAAAAGTACTTGGTAGCCTTAAGTGTTATCCTATTACATCTAGCTTAGTAGTCAGACATAAGGCTTTAAATAAACCCGAGCTATAAGTTTTATCCTTTGGACTAACCTAACCTTGCTTGATTTTAGAGTAGTCCGACAATTAGTAGGCTATACCAAATTTAAGTAGCAATTTGCTTGCTATTCTAAGTCACTACCATTAGGATTGAACGATCGGTTATTCACAAAAATAATTTCTATCTTATGTATACATTTACAATAACACGATATGTGCTACGCGGTGACACTTTCGATCTAAATTAAAAATCTTCGCCGCATCTTAATATGAGTATTAAATCTACCAAATTATAGGACGATGTGTCATATATGTAATGATGATATTTAATATATATATATGTATTTATATATATATATGCATGGTATGATATAAATAATTTTTTTAATTTTTAATTAAAAATGTAAATTCATCTCCTAAAATTTTTACCAAACAATTAGTGATTCCTTCTTACTCATTAATCTCCTTAACCCCTTGTCACCCCTGAGGCAGGGTGAATTCAGAGAGAGAGAGAGAGAGAGAGAGAGAGATGTTGAGGGTTGGCTGATTGCTTTGCTCATCTTTCTGATGCATAGCTGAATTGCTGTCGACCCTTTCCCCATAGCTCAATTTGAGTTTTGCCCACATAATCCTCATAGCAAGGCAATAGATTTACCTCCACGTAATATAAGATTTAACCTTTTAGGATATATATGCCCACAAGCCAATAAAGTTGAAAAATCTTCAGGTTTGAGAAAGAATCGAATTGTATCAAGCATTTATCTATTTTGGGTTTAGTTCTTGGTATATTCTGAGTCTTCATTCCCTTCCAATATATAAATGTATATATGCATACATATGTAGACTGGTGTGTTGTGTGATGAATTCATGTGTGTGGTTGGATATTTAAGGATTTGAGATTAAAGGGCTTTCGATTCGGATACAAATAGCTGATTTTGAGATTGAGACAAATGCCTGTGAAGATTTGTTTGTTAAATCTTTGAGACAAAAGTCACCATTTTGTGGGTTCTTCTATTTGTTTGTTTAGTGTGTACCGAAGTTGGGTCGTAATTGTTTTAGGTTTTGGTTCTTGTTTGATTGTTTACTTGTTTAAGTTTTGAGTTATATTTTGCTTTTGTGATTGATTGAGTCATGAGTCGAAGGGTTCGGAGGAAGGTTGCAAATAAGGACAAGGGTAAAGTGGTCTTATCAAGCTACACAGAAATTGATGACGAGGGCTTGAGTAATTCGGATGAGAAAGTGTTGGTTGATTGGACTAGATTACCCGATGATACAGTAATTCAGTTGTTTTCATGTCTAAATTATCGGGACCGAGCAAGCCTGTTTTCGACATGTCGAGCTTGGAGGGCTTTAGGGTTGTCACCGTGTTTATGGCAAACTTTGGATCTTCGGGCACACAAGTGTAACCCTAGCACTACATCATCTCTCTCCTCTCGGTGCGTTAATCTTCAAAGACTTTGGTTTCGAGGGGCCGAATCTGCCGATGCAATTATTTTTCTTAAAGCTAGGAATTTGAGGGAGATCAGCGGTGACTATTGTAGGAAAATCTCAGATTCGACACTCTCTATTCTCGCAGCTAGACACGAGGCACTCGAGAGCCTTCAACTAGGGCCAGATTTCTGTGAAAGGATCAGTAATGACGCTATTAAATCCATTGCTTTATGTTGCCCAAACCTAAAGAAAATTAGGCTCTCGGGTATAAAGGATATTAGTATGGAAGCAATCAATGCTTTAGCTAAGTTTTGCCTGATTTTGACTGATATTGCTTTTATAGATTGCCGTAAAGTCGATGAGATTGCATTGGGCAATGTTGTCTCCATTGAGTTCCTCTCCATCGCGGGCACAACGGATATGAATTGGAATTTAGTCTCACAACATTGGAGTAAATTACCAAACTTAAAAGGATTAGATCTTTCAAGAACAGACGTCATTCCATCGACTGTTTCGAGACTGGTGTCTTCTTCGCCAAGGTTAAAGGTCTTGTGCGCGTTGCATTGCCCGGGTTTGGAAGAAGATACTAGCTTTCTCGATAGTAATAAAAAGGGTAAATTGTTACTCACCCTTTCCTCCAACATTTCTAAAGGGTTAGCGCCACTATTCGCCGACGTGACAAAGAAAGAGAGAAATGTGTTATGTGATTGGAGAAATTCAAAGGCGAAGGATAAGAATTTGGAGGGGATAATGGAATGGCTTGAATGGATTCTCTCTCATTCGCTACTAAGTATTGCTGAGAGCAATCCGCAAGGTCTGGATAGTTTTTGGCTCAACCAAGGTGCATCCTTGTTACTTAACTTGATGCAAAGCTCACAAGAGGAGGTGCAGGAAAGGGCAGCTACGGGGCTCGCAAATTTTGTTGTCATCAACGATGAAAATGCTAATGTTGATGGCGGAAGGGCTGAAGCGGTTATGAAGGATGGTGGGGTCCGCCTTCTTTTGGACATGGCAAGGTCTTGGCGGGAAGGATTGCAGGCAGAAGCAGCAAAGGTGAGATCTATTTTTGTGAGAGTGAAATTGATCATGTCATAATAGGAATAATCAATTATTAGCTCAAGTATTTATGCTACATTAAGAATCAGTGTCAACTTTGGATACGATTGTAACTATCAGAGTTTGAAAAAGTTTTGCTACCCGATGGTGCTAAAACTCCTTACTAGCTATATTTTGTGACTCAATGGCAATTGTTTCCGATACTGGATATTTTCCTCTAATTTGCAATGTAATTGGGGCAATGACTTGGAAATCTAACTTTTCCATAATATAAGCCTTTTCGGTCAGGTTCTCTTCTTCTCTCGTTGGAAAATATGGAATTTGTTTCATTGCTCATTGTATTTTCTGAGGATAAAATAGTAATTGAATTGACTGTAGAGCATAGTAGAAACACTGTACTTCTTACTGAGTTTATTGTAATTTCTGTTTATTGTACCGACTTGGTAAAAGTCTATCCAGAACTGTTGGACACATCTTCTTCAGCTGTCTATAGAGTTGTCGCAATTTGTGCTTCACTAATATTGAGGTTCATGAAACACCAATTTCACCATAAGAAATTGATTTTTTCCCAATCTTTTTGGATTGTGTTAGGCAATAGCAAACTTGTCTGTGAATGCAAACGTTGCAAAGGCTGTTGCTGAGGAAGGAGGCATCGCTGTTCTTGCAAATTTAGCACGGTCTAGAAATAGATTGGTTGCTGAAGAGGCTGCGGGAGGGCTCTGGAATCTCTCTGTTGGCGAAGAGCACAAGGTTGATTTGTTTATGCTTTATTTATATTTTTTGTTTTTTGTTTGCTGAAATTTTTAAAACGGATTTTCTTTTATAGGGTGCCATTGCTGAGGGTGGAGGGTTGAAGGCTCTAGTGGATCTTATTTTCAAATGGTCTAGCGATGGTGATGGAGTGCTTGTACGTGATTTGATATGGCATACGTTAACCCTTTTGGTTGCAGAGTATGCTAATGTATTTAAATTTTTATTACTGTTTGTAATTTCAGGAACGTGCAGCTGGTGCATTGGCAAATTTAGCTGCGGACCACAGGTGTAGCATGGAAGTTGCTGTAGTAGGTGGTGTTCATGCTTTGGTGATGCTAGCTCGGACCTGCAAGTTTGAGGGAGTACAAGAGCAGGTGCTTTGATCGACTTTCATATGATTTCGAATTTGGCCTATACATGTTTGGACTATTGTTACCAAGAAACTTCCAAACACCATTTGGGCAAGGAAGCACGTTTATCTGGAAATGCATTTCCAGCAGGGGTCGAACGCTGAAAATTTTGAAAGGGAAACGCGAATGATACACATAAGAAACATAGGGTGAACGATTAGGGAACATTATGGATACTACTAGTAAAGCTTAAAAAGAAGTTCTTAGAAACTTATAGGAAACTTGACGAGTACATATCCATACTAGATTAAATGGAAACTCAATAAAAACATTGTGTGAGATAAAGTTTATGCACTTTTATGCTAAATCAAAAGTTTTTTTTTATGTATATTCTTTAAGATTATGATTAGTATGTTTATAAAGAGTATCAAATATATGTGTAAAAGTCCAATTATGATTGGTATTCATAAGTTTAAAAAATATTTCCTAGTATTAGATTTACGAATCCCATACGTTTTCTCTACGTTTTTCACACGTTTTATAATTGTATCCGAGAAATTTTACAATTGTATCCCTGTTTTCTCGTTTACCCTGTGTTTTTGGCCTACGTTTCCCACTTCTGTTTCCCATTTCGTTTTCTGCTTCCACCTCTTATTTTGGCAACGATAGTACGTGGAGATATAATAAGTTCCCACACACGACGTCAAATGAAAGAGCTATATCTGGTGTGTGAATTACTGTTGTAAAAACCCATATTTAATTTATGAGTCAAAATGTCAATTATTAGGGGCTAAAATGTAAAACATTGGAAACCTAGAGGGGGTTAGCCAAAATCTAATAGGATTGACCGAAGTCAACTCCCATTCTTCCTCTGTTTCCTCCCCTCTGCGTCTGTCTCTTTCTTTTCTCCTCTCTGTATTTCTATTTTTTTTTCCAAATTAAATCCAAAACTTTATTAATTACATTGAATGGGAATCAATCCCCAGCCAATGCTACAATTGACTCCCCCTCCCCTACACATATGAGTGTGGGTAAATATGCATGTGTACACACACACATAATCAATTTGAAATCTTAGCCGTTCAAATTTGTCTTCAAAACTGGTTCCTTATCTGAAATAAACTCACAATGAGGCAAAGGAGGTCGAGAGAAAGCATAGCACAATAGAAATCAAGCATATTCGGTTAAAATCCTAATCATAGGTGGGTAACTACAAATCAGGTTTCAAGTTCTTGTTTTTAATTTAATTATGCTAATTCAAGTTGTTTTAATTCAATTAAATTAGATTTTCTTATTATATTTGCATGACATGAACTTTTATGATGCGATTTGATGAGAAATATTGTGAATAAATTTCAGATTCATTAGGTTTTGCCCAGTAAGAACATAATTTTTGAAATAAGATAATTGACACCTATTTATGATGGTTAATCTGAAATGGATTGAGCGCTTCACGTATAACATGTAATCCTAAACTTGTGCTCGATCAATTTGAGTTTAATTGATGGATTGAGTTCAATTGTTGGGTTATTTGTAGAGTTTATGAACCTGGTCTGAATATGGGGTAGCAATCAGGTTTTTTTATTTTGTTTTCATTGAGCCGAATTATTTTTTTATGAAGTTGACGGAAGAATGAAGTGTGTATGTGTTGTGCCTAAATGTGGGCTTGCATTCTTTCATTTGATTCTATGGGATTTAATTTTTTTCCAAAGTTAATTGATTATAATATATGAACAAAATTGATTGACTTATGTGCTTAAATTAGGAGAACCTAATTAAGATGTTCACTAATAAGTCATATGCACTTCATCAATATTTTATACCCTAAACACTTCAATGATTTCACATGAAAGTTTGAGTATGAGTTAAAGCATGATTAGTCATACTAGATTCTAATTTCTGGATTGGATTATTCATAAAACATGTATAAAGCTATGGGCTAGAGATGGTATGAACTAATGATGCTTAGTTTTCATTTTCATTGAGGTACCTGTATTTTCTTTACTTTGATAATAAACTTTGATTTGGTGTACGATTGGTACGAAAGTGTTGGTTATATGCATGTGGCATCTACTCATCTTAGCTTTGCTAAAGCCCTAAAGTTTAGTGATATATAAATCTGGGTTTTGAGTGATTAAAACGAACCATGTCGATGAAACAGAGTCGTTGTAGATATTTTTATTGTCATGTTCTTTAGTTAGATAGAGCGGAGATAGAAATTTCATGAATCGTGTGGTAAAGGTGGTAGGAAATATGTGAATTAAGTCAAGAGAGTTAGTTATCTTTTGCTTGGTATTCTTGTTGAATCTGTTTAATTAGGATATAGAAAATTTGAACCTTTGTGATCAAGCTTGAGGTTGTTGCCTTAGCTTAGAATATCTAGTTGGGGTCAAAATATCAATTTTTTTGTTGGTTTCACTAATTAGGTCTCGTCAAGATTGGTCCAAATTTGATGCATATTAGTCAAAAGCTTTGATAACAAGGAGATTCTTCCTGAATATATATTGATGTTGAGAACGGTACGACAATAATATACTCTTGTGTCATATTGTTATTATTCTTGAATTGTTACTTGTGTATGAAAATTGGTGTGAGTTTTATGTTGGAAATGTTATATCAGACCTTAGTACCAGATGGTATGGCACTGAATTTTGTATGGTTGAGGACTTGTCAACAATTTTACCTAGACATGAAAGGGTAAGTAATGTTTAGCGTACAATGTCGATGTGTGATAAATGTGGGTATGCGGTAGAGAAATACACCTTTTGTTTTGCTTTCGTATATATATGTACATATGTGCATGTATATATTATCTTTTTTTTTTTAGAACATCTTGCTCGTGTCCTGAAAATTACACATGTATGGGCTTTGTGCCGGTAGATTTGGGCTTTGCGCCGGTGATGATAATAAAATTACCTTTACCTTTTTAAAGAATTTTGAAAGGAAAAGATAGCTAGGAGTTAGTAGTCATGAGCGCCTTGTATAAATTCTTCATTTTGTAGCTATAAGCTAAACCTTACTAGACTATTAGGTGTAAGCTACAAGGTACAAGGCAAGAGCTATAGTTAACAAGTCAAATAATAGAATATTTGATAGATGGTGACATATTTACAACTTAGTTGTGCATTTCATTTATTTGCATGCAGATCTGAACATAAATAAACATAGTAGAGTTAAGTCTCCGATGAATTGACACATGTTTACCTAGAGTTCATGAACTAGCACTTGCTAACAACGTGAGTAGGTACTATACCTATTTGGGTGCGTAATAACGATAATCTGTTATGTTCTAGTAGTATTATTTCGTATATTTCTATTACCAAATTTATCTATTGCTAAAATTGGGTGTCTTGCTTCCCGGGATAGAACTCTTGTAATTGTTGCCTAAGATGGGGCATATTGTTTTTCTTGATATATCTGTTGTCCAAGTTGGGGCATACTGTTTTTCCGGATATGCCTATTGTCCAAGTTGGGGCATACTATTTTTCTAGATATACCTGTTACCTAAGGTGGGGCCTACTATTTCCTGATATTCCTGTTGCCCAAGACGGGGCTCTTTATACCTGATATACTTGTCATTCGAGATGGGTATTCTGTTCTTTTTCACGGGAAGAACCTGTATTTTTGAAATCATATATATAGATATCCATGATTTTTTCAGTAACCTCCTAAATCTGTACACATATATGATTTTCTGTATTTTTGTAACTATGTACACAACTATGAAATTATTTTTTTTGAATTTCAAGAATATATATACACATATAGAGAGAGAGACATTTTCATATATGAATAAAAGGATGTGGTTATACTTCTGTATGTAAACACATGGTCTAAAGATAGTTTTGATTAAGTACGTCTTAATCTGAAACCATCCCGGAACATGAGGCACATTGAAGCCAACTACGAATGACTTAGTTCTACTGTTATAATTTGACTTGTGTACTGATTACATGTAAATATTGTGTTGTAGTTATGATAGATATAACTGATTACTTTTGTTGGGACGGGTACCTTAATTATTTCCCTTATCTGTTTAACATGTTGATCACGCTAAATAGTCCATCTTGTTGTCTATATATATACCTATTACGCCTGTTATCATAAAATCAGTGTATCAAGGAGATTACCCAATATATATTTTGTCTGAAGGTCTGGAATCACACCAGATTTTGCAGGTGAAGAGGAAGGTGCGTATGGGTAGCAGTAGGAGAGTAGATTAGAGCTCACACTAGATATATGTTCTACCATCACATAAGGCACATTGAAACAACAACGGCCTTTGGAATATATGGAAGGAAACTATGTGTTTTCTAAAGTATTGTCAAGAATAGGTATTAAGCGATTTGGAACAATAGGAAAGCCATCGCCTTGATACATTGGATCGTTTCAGATCCTTGAACGTGTAGAACCAGTGGCCTATCGAATGGCATTACCACCTCAACTTATGAGTGTCCATCTTGTATTTTATGGTTCCATGCTATAAAAGGATGTCCCCGACCCTACGCACATCATTAACTTTTTAGAATTGACGATAAAACCGGATGTTTCCTTTAAAGTACGACCAGTACGTATATTGAAACGTGAGGAAAGAAAGTTAAGAGAATGAGTGATGCTATTAGTGAAAGTTTTGTAGAGCTGTGGAAATGTTGAGGAGATGATATAGGAGCATGAAATCGATATGAGGACAAAATATCCAGAACATTTTCAGAAACCAAGGTTTTCTTCCCCTATTAACGTCGTGCTAAATTTTGAGGATGAATTTTTTTTAATGGGTGGAAAGCTGTAATATCCTGAAATCCAGCATTTGAAGCCTTAATAGTGGACTTATAAGAACAATCAGTCAATTGACTCAGTCGGTCATATTTTTTAAAAATAAGACACGTGTCCCGCCGAAGTGGCGGACACCAGAATAAACACTTGTATCACAATGTTGCAAACCAGAATTCATCTTAAAAATATAATATAGTGAGAGCGAGAGAGAGTAAATAAAGTATTGAGATGAAGAATACCTTTGTGTAGCTAAACCCGATTCATGCATGTGGTCTCCTCACGATTAAGATGATTCTCATCACGTTTGGATGGTAATTTCAGTAAGTTATTCCCTATTCCTTTGAGTTTATTTCCAAGAATGCGTAGTATTATAGCCTTGCCTTCAAGATGCAAATAGACTTAATTTTGATAAAATATCGATGATTTCATGAGAATAAGTCATGTTTGGATGGAACTCCACTTATTTCGAGATGAGCCGGTTCTGCATGTAACAAATATGAGCTTTAAAATACTTTGTGAGTGATAGTTAAATATTAAAAACTGGATTAACCAATGAAAACATGCATATTTTGCAAAGTTAGAACCAATTAGTCGACTAATATAGTCAGGCAGAGTTAAAACTGAGTTGTATGTACTTATTTTTCAGTGTTACACCCTTTTTTTGAGGTTTGAGGATGAGAAATTGGACGACACCCTACCGCAACTGGCTCGTGAATAGGAGGAAGTTGACTTAAAGCTTATAAAATCACATTAATACTACCAGGTACGGGTTAGTAATAGGCAATAGGTCTATGATAATTAATGAATATTATATGCTAGTTATTGTGTATTGGTGTGCAAGTTTGTGAGACGTGTTGATGCAATTTGTCGTGAAATTCGTGTGCCCTATACTCGACTAAAAGTTTGTACGAGATTAAATATATTTTCTATAAGTTAGTTGTCGTAATGATAAAATATGTGGTGTGTTAACATATGTGTGAGTCAGTAATATTTGTTGGGAAACTAGAGTTGGTGATTTTGAAATATGTGGCGTTTTAGTGCTAAATATGGCATTTTTGTTAAAATAAATTTCAGACTTGGCAGGCCATTTTTTGAAAACTAAAAGTTGGTGGGGTTGGCACATTGTACCGGAGTAGGGGACATACCCTCGTTTAAGTACCAACACTCCGAAATCCGTGATCCGGTGGCGTGAGATATAAGAATAGAAATATATAATTATTATATCCCATTTCCCAAATACAAATTATCCTGCCATAATATACATAATATGACTCACGAATACAACCTCTAAAACCAATATATATATATATATATAATCATACAACTCCTCATACGACTGACAATAAACTCCCTATTTACATATACTAAATCAAACGGTAGACTTGCCAAAATAAAAGTAAGGAAGGTATA
>MKEJ01078457.1:0-24844 GCA_001753735.1 Embelia ribes
AATTAATTAAAAAAATGGGAGTAAATTTGTAATTTGGGAGGAAAGGGAGCGGTCGGCCCCTCCAGGGGAGCTCCCAAAATTTTATGGTGAAGATTGGAAGAATGCTTTTGTCTTAAGGTATAAAGTCCTTGATTCTCTGGAAGTCACTTTAATGCTGAAGAGCGAGCTCCTGAAATCTTTCTAGGCTGCAATAGACAATGTCGAATAGCACATTATTCACCATTTTTACCAGTACGGTAAATTCTCATCGCTAACTAATCATTTAATCAATTGGCAAAAAGTCTATCATAAGAATGTACTTCACCGCAGGAAGCATGCGTTTCACTAGAATGAAAACGTAATATAGAGAGGAAAAGATACCGGCGGAGAAGCACTTTCGGATTGTACGGAAATAGTTCTTTCTGATGTAGATTCTGTAGTGTTTTTTTCAGCAAAAGTAGGCAACCCTTTGCCTTCTCAAAAGTTAGCCCATAAGTTCTAGAGTACACGTTACAAGTCAAAATGGCTTCCTGATGATGCTTTCCAGGAGAGGAAGGAACACTATCCCTTTTTTCTGTGAGCGAACCTACAGGTGCCCTAAAATCTGAACCATCTGCAAGAACTTTTCTTTTCTTGCCAGATGATTTACTTCTCTCTGCCTCATCTGTAGTTTCTCCTTTCAATGAAAATTCTACGAATTTGGTCCATGAATCACATACAATGCGCAAGGACCTAAAAATGAAGAGCGAAAAAAAAAATAAGAGAAACGATTTAGCAAAAGTTTCATCATCTATTAGTTTTCACCAGATTTAATGGCATACTTCTCCAAGCATTAAAACACTATAAATCACATAATGTAACCTACAAGCTTCATCGTATGGTTAAGAGCAGTCATCAGTTTGACAGACACAAAATTCAAGGTAATTCCAGCATTATCAACTCAAGTAACTAAAATTACCTCAAAATATATTCAGCAGAGGGGACTCCTGTATCTTTTGAGATTAGATAATCAAGCAGCACTTGATGATCATAATGCAACTGCAGACATGGAAAACAAAAACACTTTGTTACCAGCAGATATCAGAATAATCATGGGTATAAACACTCTTTTCAACAGAGAGTATTCAACTTGCCTCTGAAAGAAATAGATGGAACAGTTGTATGGGGTTTAAAATGTTTGAAACATGAAAGAGTATGTCATCATTCATTTCCTGGAAAGCACATATGTCTTGCCCAATCCTGCACCTAAACAAGGAGTTGACTATAGATTTCCTCAACAAATATTCGTATGGCCACTAAAAGCGCATTACATAGATTGCTTACTTTTGTTTGGTATAGAAAGGCACACCGAACAGTAGCAAAAGCAGTTCAAATAGGATATCATCCTGCAAGAGCACACGAGAAATAACGGTGTTTACAGGTCTGAAGAAGGATAACCAGTACATAGATAAGCCCCAGTAATTGAATAAACAAAGACAAACAAAATCTAAGAGATTAAAAATGATAACCTCATGGATGAATAGCCTGAGGAAGGATATGGAAAAGCTGGTGCATCTTTCAAAATAATATTCAGAAGCTCCGAGCATTTCAAGTGAAAGGTGGATTTGAAGCCACCACTGAAGTTCTGATAACCCTTTCTTTATATAGGAGCATTCCAAGTCAGAATGAATACCACCATGCTTAGCTCGTTTATCTGTGAAGCCTGTTAAGCTAAACGAACACCTAAGGAAAAGGAGAACGACTAGTCTTTGCAAATGGCTAGACGACCCTTTCCATCTCTTGGCATCACCAATACTGGGTATAAATGGGGAGCCTACAAGAGTGTCCTCTTGATCTGGCCGAGTCATCGGTAGCAACAAGAGATCTTCAAAATACTCATGAATAAGATTCAACCACGAAATGAGAAGAGAATCTTCCGAATCAATTTTAGAGCTAAGCCTGATCATTAGCATCTGCCAAGAAAATCCAAATTACAGCATTATGGTAGACTTTTGCACATATTTGACTAAATTTAGCAACAAATGGTCCGAGGTGGGACTCAGCTATTTGGCAGCATACCACAAATGACCCCAAATTGTAGCAACAGAGAGAAACCTTACCAAAATCTTATGTTGAAAGTACTCAAATATGCGCATATTATTCTGATTCCCACATCCAAGGCACCAACCTAAAAGTGTAGGTACAAGAGAGCTGATTTGGCAAATTACTGGATGCTCATCGAAAGATTTAGCAGCACCATCACAATCACTTAGATTAACCAATGAGCAAAATAGCTGAACTAGTGTCGCATAAAACACGCTCCTCGACTCTAGTTGTCCATCTTTATCCTCTAAAGAATCACTGGAGATTCTAATAGCTTTCCAGTTCTGATCCATCACATCCCAAGGCACATTTCCAAGAGAAGCACTTGTTAAATCCATGTAAATTTGAAGATGTTCCTCATCAATGTCCTGCTTTATATGTTTCAATATAGTGCGCAAAACTCGAACAACACAAGCCATTGAAGACCAAGTTGCACGTTTCAGTTTTGGCTGCAACGCAATTATGGCACGTGACACAACATGGTCGGAACACTGGGGTTGATCTAAAGAACACAAAAGAGCATTTGAAATAGCCAACTCCAAGCAAATGCAGAGTGATTTCACAAACTGGGCCCAATTGCTCTCCTATATAAAAAGAAGTTTCAAAAAGTTTGATCAAGAGGGGTAAATAGGCCAAAACAAGATTCAACAGCAGAGAAAATTGGCTTCCCATGTGCATCCAAAGATGTTTACATAGAAGAAGACCAATTATTTTTGCTTCGCATTTTCTAATGACAGATTCTTGCACCAAACATTGTATGCTTCCAAAATTTTCACGTACGAATGCAACCAAATAGTCAGAGATGACCACAAGAATGTTCCCTGCCAAATGCTGAACATATCGACTCTCAACCGATAGCAAAAATATCTGAAAGAAGATATTCAATTAAATGATCAAACTCAAACCATAAGCACAAAAAAGGCAGATCTTCAGCACTTAAGAAAAATACCATGTCGCCAACAATCTTAGTTAGGCAGTCGTGATCACCACAACGACACTCCGAGGAAGATCTTCCATTAGAATCAGGCACCTTTACTTCCATTACCTACCAAAATTCGTAATTTCACTTGATTATTTACGCGGAAACTTCAGAAAACACAAACAAAAACATTAACCACACCGGAAAGAGGAAAAATCTACTACATGCCCGGTGCACAGTTGATTTGATAAACAAGTTTTAAATTTTTTCTTCAAATAATATATTTTATGGAAAATGATTCAAGTACCAACCAACATGTACCGGACTTTACAAACACATGTGTGGTTACATCATGTGTGTTTTGATCCCATTTTCAATAAATATGGTGCAGCCATATTGGTGATTGTACAGTTTCCTTACTTGATTTTCTGCATCTATCTCATCATTCTAATTTTTTTTAAGTTCTGGAAAATCAGTTAAGTACATTTCCTCAAATCAAATAACAAAAACTTTTGGCAATTTAACATGTTTGTGGCGCAATCAGAACGGAATGGATAGACTAACATACGTTATCGGAATCGGTATCCAATTCATTAGTCCACAGCTGAATTTGCTTAAACACCTGAATAGCAACTACCACAAAATCAATCATTAAACCATATAAACTGAATAAGGATTGAAAAATAAAAAGAAAAAAGAAAAAACCAGTGAGAGAGAGATTAGAAGTTGTTGCTCGCTCTTCTTGTTTATGCGGAGGTGGGAATCTTCCAGGATGAGCTGCAATGAATGCGTGATATGAGAGAGAGTGACAGAGAGGGGGGGAGAGAGAGAAGCAGAGAGATGGAGAGAGATGATGATTGGACTGACCGTGAGAGGGCGGAGAAAATCGTCGATTAAGCGGCAGAGCCGCGAGGTCTCCGGCTGAGGATGCATTTTCCGGCGCTGGGTTGTGGTGGTTGTGGGCGAACGAACGCTTCCTGTCTTTAAGTAACACCGACGTTTGTCTGTTAATAATTTAACAAGTACTTATATTAAATTAATAATAATAGAATTATAAAAATTTATTCCTAATTGGACAGAATTTTTATAACCTTTTGAAAAAAAAATTTTATAAGATTGTCAAATTGCTCTGTTTCCCCTAAAAATTTTTCTAAATAACTAGACATTTTTTTCTACGTTATGATTAAAATCTATTTCCTCGTAATGTCTTGTTACTAAAGAGATCTAATATTTTAATATTATTGGTCATTTTTGTATACCATGAGTGGTAACATTTAAAAATCTTTCATTATTCATGAGAGTTTTTCGATCTATTATTTCTAATTCTTGTATTTTACCTTTGGTCTATATTCTTGCCTTGGTTCTTTATAATTAATATAAAGTTGTCTTGGAATTATAATAGTTTCTTCAAAATTTACTGGTCTTGTATATATATTTTGTTTTTCACCTTGGACATTCATTAATTCCTTCTCTATTGATGAGACTTGACTAAGGGCCTCGGATATTATACTTTCTAAATCTTCATCTTTTTATGTATTATTATATTTTCTTTTATTATAGCTCATTCTTCGATAGCATTTCTTTCTAAATAATCTTCTTCTTCCATTACTCCTTTGCTTATGAGTTCTATTTCTTTTTTGAAGAATTTGTCTTTTGGATAGTTTTATATTTTTATCTATGTAGAATTTTGTTTTTTATTTTCCATAATTAATATAATTTTCTATTAGCATTATAGGACTATCATTATTTATTTTTTGTCTGAGTTATGTAATTTTCCTTTCATAAGTATGTTTTTTTATATTATATTCCTTTTCAAATAATCTGCCTAAATTTGAATCATAAAATATAATTTTATGCATTTTGTGCCATCTTCAAAATCATTTTTTAGTTTATTAATTTCTTTTTCAATTTTTATTTTTTCTGTTTGACTGATAGATTTTTCTTCAATGTTCATTAGATTAAATTCTCTTTCTATATTATTTATTGTATCATTTTCTATATCTATCATTTGTCGTTCTTGATATCCTAAAAATCTTAAAGTTGTCCTTCCTTCACTGTTTGTATACTTTATGTGTTCTGTTGGGATTTGACTATTGTTTTTATTTTCTAGAAATTTACTTATGTCTCATTCTTCTCCTACAAGAATCATGGAATCTATTTATAATGGCTTTATAAGTCTTATTCTTTCTGAATCCATGCCTTTTATTATTCCGTTTATGTTTATATTATATTTTGTGGTACTATTATTAGTTAATCTCCCTAAAAATCCTATATTTACTAATAAATTTTCTGTACTTGAAACAAATTCTTCATATCCTTTAGTTTGTATACCTATTTTGATATATTTTACAAAATCTTTTACTGTTGTCATAAAATTTGGACTACAATAAAACATTCATTTATTAGAAGACACATATACTTTGCTATTAAAGCTTTTTTAAATATTCTAACTTCATCTAGTATTTATTAAAGTAACTAATACTTTTGTGCCTAAATTTTTTCTACTTCATCCTTTTAATGTTATTACTATCATCCCTAAATGTATCAAATTTCTGCCCTTTTTTAATAATTTTTTATTTCTTTCAAAAGAAATTATGTCTAACATCATTGGTTATTGTATTACGCTAACAGCTTCTTCTCTAATTATTCTAAGAAGTTGTGGGTTTAGATTAAGTATTCCTACTTGGTATAATCTTCTTGGATTAAGAAGATCAATTTGTCTATTATTATATAATTCTAAATCTCTTTCTATATCCACCAAATATTTCCGTAAATGTTCTTGATAAACTCATCTTGATGTTCCAAAAGTATAATTTCTTTTAAATTTTGGTTTTATATGAGGTTTTTCTATTGTGAGTCTACTTAAACCTTGGTTAATATTTTTTAATTATTCTTCAAAATTGAAACTTGTACTAGTTTCTTTTTCTAGTTTTTGTATTTTTTCAATTTTATCTTCTAAATATCTTACCTTATTATTATTTATAAAATCTATTTTTTTACATTTAATTTTTTAGTATATGTTTTATTCGCCACTGAATTTCTTAGATAATTTGTTGATCCTAAAGTTTCTTGGTGATAAGATTTTAATTCTTCTAAATTATTATTATATTCTATATCATTTTCTAATTGTAATGTCATTAACCGGCCACTGTTCCTTTTATAGTTTTTAATAATTATTTTATTTATTTATAACTTTCTTGTAATTCCTTGGATTTGATAGCAAATTCTTTAATTATTTTTATAAAATAATTTTCTAATTGTTCTTTTTGTGTTTTTCTAATCTCTTTATATTTTTCTAAATCTTATAAATTTTTATATATTTCTTTATTTTGATTTTTTATAAAATCTGAATTTTCTACCACTTGAGTTATTATATTATTTTTCCTTTTAATATGTTCTAGATTATTATCTCAAAGTTTATAATCCTTCTTCTCTTGAAACTCTGATCTTTTTTCTAGAGATATAATTAAATATGTTATACTATTTAAATGATTATGTTCTGAATGTAAAATATGATTATAATTATTGACTTAATATGATTATAATTATTGACTTAACAATGATGACAACTTATTTCTAGTCTAATTATTTTATGATTTCAATCTTAGAATGATAAATCCAAATATTCTAAATTTTTTAGCATATCTATTCTGACAATTTATTAATTATTTGTAACACTGTGATAAGTTCCAAATTATAATATGCAATTTGTTCTCTATTTTGGATATATAATCTTGTAAGTAAACTAATTAATTCTAGATTATTTGGATCGTTTGTATATAATCTAATTAATTCTTATTTAGTACTTTATTTATATTATAAATAATGTTCAAATTATGTCCTTAACTCTGTATATAATTTTCTAGCTTGTGCTAATACAAACATAATTTTTTTCTTAAGATACTATCATATATTAATTTAATTCTCTTTGTATTTCTACTATTTTTCTAACAAAATAATCTATTCGCCTTTGTTGGTCGTAATATAAATTACTATTCCTACAATAGGTATTTCTTATTGTTCTAAAATTTGTATAATTATAATACCAAATTCTAATGCTTCTGGATATTTATTCTGATAATATTCTAATTGTTGCCTAAGTTGATTTCTAGTTCTGACAATAAATTATCAATTCTGATAGGATTAGGTACCAAGAAGACGTAGCAGCTCTGATACCAAAACGGATTAATAGAATTTCTATTAATCCTAATTTTAATTAAAATATGTCAAATTATAAGAATCTTAAGCCAATAATAAGTGTTTATGCAAAGATTTTTCTTATACCAACAAATAAGATTTTTAGAACATAGACAACTTGAAATAGAAAATAATATTAGTGTGATTAGACAAAATATAAACAACATAATAACGCAAAATAGAACACATATAGATCGTCAAGAATTTCTAGCAAGTTCAGATTTCTTTAGACCAGTTAAAATATTATTTTCAAAGAATAATTATTTAATACTTAAAACATAAAGTAAGTATTTTTGTGCTTTATCTATGTATAAATTTGAAATTATAAATTTTTATAAAGAAACTATTGCAGATTTGAAAGAAAGAGAAAAACTATATTTTTCTGAATTAAATAGACTTGTAGAAGAAAGATCCCCAAATAGTCTTAAGATTAGTATTAGATTCGAATTATTTAATTATTGTAAAATAGTTAGAGAATATTATACTAAAGAATTATATATAGCACAAAAAAGACTAAAATTTGTATAATTATACTACCAAATTCTAATGTTTGCTGAATTATATAGACTTATATAAATTATTAATTCTAAATAATTTATACCAAATTCTATATATAGGTACCAATTATAATTTGACAGGGTTAGGTACAAATTTACCAATTATATAATTTGGGAGCATTTTTAAAATTTCTATTGATTTCTAGTTCTAATTTACAAATAGGATTAATGAACATAGATGGAAAGGATTAGATAATCATTTTTGTACATATTGCATAAAATATCATAGCATTGATAATATATTTCAATGTAATAATTGTTTTACTGAAGCTTGTAGATTTTGTTTAGAAAAAAGAAATTTTTCTTTAAATTATATCGAACAACTTATATATAGAAAAGAAAATATAAAAGAAATTCTCTAACTATTTTACAATGATTAAATAATTCGAATCTAATACTAATCTCAAGACTATTTTGGGAGCTTTCTTCTATAAGTCTATTTAATTCAGAAAAAAATATTTTTTTTTCTTTCAAATCTGCAATAGTTTCTTCATAAAAATTTATACTTTCAAAAATTATATCTTTAGCATACATAAACAAAGCGCAAAAATACTTACTTTAAGTTCTAAGTATTAAATAATTATTCTTTGAATATAATCTTTTAACCGGTCTAAAGAAATCCGAACTTGTACTTTTTCTACAATTTCTCTAGCTAATTGTTCTGAGAGGTTAAGAAATTCTTGACGATCTATATGGGTTCTATTTTGCATTATTATCTTATTTATATTTTGTCTAATCACACTAATATTCTATTTCTAGTTATCTATGTTCTAGAAATCTTATTTGTTGTTATAAGAAAAATCTTTGCATAAACACTTACAAATAAAATTTAATAAACTAAATCTTACTCGGTACTAAGTTATTCAATACATGCAATATAATATAAGTTTCAAAAGAGTTAACTTTAAATATTATAAACTTAAGCATAATATACCATTTTATCTGAGTTCATTATTTCATACTATGGTGTTACGAGGTTTTTCGAAAATTATAATTAGGCAAGGACTCACCTCAACCAAGTTTTACTTAAACAAATGATAAACAGGGATTTACTAAATCGGCATCAAATGCCTATGGTTGCCCTAAAAAGTCAATTAAAATTTTTATCCAAAACCAATGAAAATTTCTATCATAGTAGAATTTTAACTCAAAATATTTTAGGCATGTTAAACTTACATTTATCATATATAAATTAAAAATTAAGAAGTCATGCCTTGGTTGTAGTATTTACTAGGTTGTTCCCTTTCGGGAAAGCCCCGAAGGTGAGAGAGTGATTACAAGGAAACGAAAGTTTTTATTGATGAAGGCTTTTATATTACAAGTGTTGAAAGTTTTTAACAAAAGGAGGAGAGAGTACATAAGGAAGTGGGTAGTGAGTTGTTTTTCTTGCGTGTGTGTTCTCTGTGTGTGTTCTACTTATACAAGAAAATAAAACAACATTATTGTTCTTATTGCTATGTCAAAAGTGCTACAGGCATATTAACAAGCAAAAAGTCTAAGTTGCTACAAGAAAGTAGCATTATCGTTCTTCTTTTATTTTTGTTTCTTCCTTCTTTTTCTTCAATCTCTGAAGAGTCTTTGTGTTATCATTATCCTTGTACAACGTGTGTCCTACTTTTTTAGCTGAGAGGCTTTTTGCTCATACGTGTCCTTTTTTCAAAAGAGGGACATTTTTTAATTTGTCTTCTAATAATAATTGCAGTCTTCAAAGTCTTCAATTGTAGTCAAAGTCTTTAATCGTAATAATTGTAGTCTTCATTCTTTCTAATCTTTTGAAAAAATCTTACGTCCTTTCAATATCCTTAGGCTATTGTATCTAAATTATGAAGACTTATAAAATCAAATGACATAGCGTGAAAGTTGTACTGCTGAATACAATATCCAAATTTTAAGCAGAAAAGCACCATTTTGAATGCTGCAACCAAATAAGTTCTTAGTAGATAAAATTATTAGAAACTTTTTATGTTATCGAGTTTTGGTTCCTAAAGTTATAATTGTTAAATAAGATGTATTATTTATCATAAGAGTATAGGGTGGATTTAACTAATAGCACTCCCCCCATCGAAACACTAATACTTATTTAAGGCTAAAAAGGGTCATATGAACTATTAGTTCCAAGGATGGTCAGGAGTTAAAAAAAGATACAAATAGAGGATTAGACTGAACTAACTATACAGTTCTAACATAATTTTGCAAAACAAACGCCCTCGACTTAGACTCAACATCCTTGAATTTTTTTTAACAGTTCATAAAAAATAATGTTTTTATCATGTGTTAGTCGAATTGTACATTATTGACCAGTGATACTTGGCACCTGCTACATGCACACAATATTCCACACGAATCGTTATGCACTGCTGAGTTTATGGAGTCTCGCACATAATCTCTCCTCTTTTAAAAGTAACATTCAATAGGTAATAGGAAGAGAATGTCATTTCGTACATCAAATACTAGGTGGTAAATTAAGACATGACAAAAGTGTAATACTGAACTGTAGAAAGTTCTTTCACAGAATACCCAAAAAGAAAGTTTAAATATAAAAATAAATAAAACGTAGAAGAATTGCAGGGTAGCTTTTCATACTAGGGTTCATTCGGATTTCATTTATATTTTTCAGGTTTATACCATTGCTAACAGGAACTCAGTTCGACATAAACTTGAAAATTATTTCCAAAAGAAAACTCTGTGTTTCTGAAACTTGTAACAAAAATTCGATTCCAAATAATTTCCTTAATATTAGGAAACTCACAAAAATAAATAAAATAATTAATTTGTTATTTTTATATGGTAAAAGTATTATTTATATATTAGTGAAAATATTTTACTTGACAATATATAACCATTTTTAACGTTACATACAGTTTTTTATATATATTACCATTATTATTGCAGATTCATATATTTTATATTAAATTAATAATAATATTGGCGTTTCCCATTTTCTCATATAGGGCTCGTTTCATGTTTCCATCTTCCAAAATGATTCCTGCTTCCTTTTTTTTTATTTCAGCATAGTGGTTAGAAGCTATTAAGTTGTTGATATTAACTCAACGGTTTTGCTAGCTATTAAGGAAAGAGGAGGAGCACATTATAAACCATGGGTTAGATTTGCATGTAAGCGATGGGGGATAATTAACAAACTCTAAACCCCCCTAACTTGCAGACTGACGCAAAGGGCCCAACATGTTGATGTAATAAACGGGTAGGATGTATAACCCAACATCGATTATCAGAATCCATAAACTTATCACTCAATAGGACCTATTAGGAAAGAAGAGGAGCCGATTATAAACCATTGGTCAACTAATATGTGAGCGATTTTGGGCAACTAACAAACTCTAAGAAAATATATATATATTGTGTGAATTAGAATTTAGCACTATGAATATTACACATTTGTTTCATCAATACAAGCCTTGTTTTTCTAGTTCTATGTGCTGCTTTGTCTTGCAATAAGATATCAAGAAGAGGGGGAAGGCTAACTGGAAATTTGGACCGAATAGTTTGTAAGTTTTTTAGTTACATCGGCTGCCTTGTTAGTGTAAAATCTTATTTTGTTAATTTCTTTTTATTTCAGTTATCACATTTTAGGAAACTATAAGTTTCAGTTTATATTTTGGGAAAGCATAGTTTAAGTCATGCCTTTTGACTTATTTTGAGGTGCCCCTCGAACTATTAGATCTACATAACATCCATTCTGGTTTCATCTAATCTTCTACTAAATTGTATGGAATATTATTAAGCGTAGTTATGTAGTGTGAGTGTATGGACGGGCTTCAATGATATTTAAATATTAAAAGATATACCGAAGGACCAAATAAACTATTTTTACATTACATAGAAACATTTGAAGTCATGATAATTCAAAAAGGTAATTCGTCAAATTGTTGGCAAAGTCCGGCCAGAAAATCTATGAATTTTGTCCAAACTGTTTCTTTGGTACTAAATGCGTAGGTGCTCTTCTATTTAAATATTAAAATTTACCTAAGGACTAAATTCACTATTTTTTCATTGTATAAATACATTTACATTTGCATATGGTAATTCAAAAGGTTAAAGGAATCCGTGAAATTGTTATAGGATTCCGACAGAATCATTTAAGGATTTCGCTCAAACTGTTAAAGCGAGCAAATGTGTGAATATTTGGGTATCAATGTGTGCAGTAGCTTAGGTAGAATTACAAGATCGAGCTGAGCTCAAAGTTTTGGGTAGAAAAATTGAAATTAAACCTTTAAAATGACATTTAACTAACTTCCATCACGGGTAGATGTAATGATCCAGAAGGGTTGACCTGCCAAAGTAATCATAATTAACAGTGCAAGAAATCAAACATAAATATACCGAAATTAACGGTCGAGAAGAAGTTGATTACCTATTCAAGGAGAAAAACATCAAAACTTCCCCTAGCCATGATGATTGAAGTGAAATGCAACATCCTCACAGAAGTAGAAGAAGATAATCAGGGTCTCTGGGAATCTAATTTATCAAATCTTCAACCAATTGAAACTATAAACCCAGATAATTTGGAGATTGAAAGGAGAGAGAAAAGGGGCAAGTGTTAGGGTTTCGTGAGGGTATGATTGAAGAACCAAAAATAATTGGGGATTTAGCTTCAGAGAGATTAACTAGAGTTAAGGAGAACTGTAAGGTCCCTCAGATGCGGAAAGTGGATGGCTAGGATGATTGCGAAATGACTCAATCCAGGGTGGTAACTGTAACTGAGATTGACGGAGGGGATGGGCACACGTGTCAGGAACCGAGCCAGTCTGGGCCTAGTCAGATGACTGTCACCAAACAAATACCAAGTTTTCTGCATCGACCAAAGTTATCACGTCATCTATCTCCCAAAGTTAATCACCCTTCACCCAGGCAGCCACTTGGCATCAAAGACCGACACCTCAGTCAAGGGTTCCACATCATTGGGCCCTAGTCACTGTGAAGAGTTAAGCCTTAAGGAGTTTATTAGGCATGCGGGAGAACAAAAGGGGGAAGTCATCGCCAGGCCCATTATCAGTCTGAGCTTCATATAAATAGCAAAGGATGAATTGAGCTAGGGTTATGAAAATAATTACTGTTCATTCTCTTTTGTAACTTAGATTTAATTTCCAATTACTTTCCAGCATTTAATATTTGACTTGTTCTTTTCGTTAATTAAAATTCAGAAAATTGCCCCAAAAATATTGTGTTTGTTAGTGGGTTGATCCAGATTCATTATATGCCATAGCCACGTCTACTAATATAGCACCTGAGACACGGGCTCAATCGTAATTAACAGATGAGATCCTGACCTCCATGCTCAACCAACCAGAAGAAATATCAAGCCTCCATGAATCAACAATTACAGGAGTGAAAACTGGCAATAGAACAACAGCAGCAATACCTAATTGAGAAGGGTGAGGCGGAAAAAGAATGGTGGAAGTATTATGACACTCAGATGCAGACCATGACCCAACATCTATTCACTTTGGTGAACCAGCAAGGATCTAGGGGGTCCCGAACCAGCAAGGATCTAGGGTGAATCTCCCACAGAGGTAACAAACTTATCTAACCCTATTAGTGACAATGCTGTACCAGTGGCTTCAACCTTACCATTAATAGTCATTACTACCCAACCTTACCAACCCACAACCACCTAGACCACTAATCTGAGGTATCTTCGCAAAACCTCAATTCATTGTCCTTTAACCTCAATATACCCCCACTACCAGTCCTACACAGAAATTGGGCCGAAGGGCAACCCTCTGAATTATATAAGTCTCCTTACCCTCATCAAATCACCCACAACCCTACTATGTTCTTAAGAGTAGCTACTCTCCCCATATAGCTATCCACAACAATAAAGCCAAAACCTTTGTTTTTACCCACCTTCTCCACCAGTTTCCTCCCAAACACCACCTGTAATCCACCCTCAACCTCAATACTCCATCCAAAATGAACCCAGTCAACTTGTCTCAAATTCCACTGCCACCACCTCCCACACATCAAACCTTACCCTTTCCTCAACCTGCTACAGCACCACAGGACACCTCCTATGCAACTTGTGCAAGAACCTACCAACCTGCAAATGAGAGCCATTAAATTAGAATTTCCCAATTTTAGTGGAGAAAAGTGTGAAGAATGGGTCTGTAAAGCTCAATGTTTTTCAATTTCTATACCATTCCTGATAACTAAAAATTATTCTTATTGTCAATGCATTTAGAGGGAAAATGCCTAATTTGGTTTCAAGATTTGGTATATTTAGGGTAACTTGCAACATGGGAACAATTCATGTGTGATGTGCAAGCTAGGTTCAATGCTAGTATGTTTAGCGATCTTCTAAGTGTTGTCATTAACCTAAAATAAGCCGGTTTAGTAGAGGATTACAAGGGGCAGCACTGTGAAGAGGTGCTAAATAAGATTAGGAGGTTAACTGAGCCCTTTAAATTGAGCTTTTTTTCAATGGACTGGAGGATGAAATAAAACCTGCTGTGAAAATGTTATATCAAAATACTATTAATACCGCTTATAGTCTGGCTAAACACTAAGAAGAAAACATTGGTTCTCAACAGAAAGAAACCTACTTAGGAGCGCTACTAATCATCCTACCAAACCAAATGTACTACCTTGGAGCCCTAAACCAGGAGAAGGGGGAGTTCAATCCTTACCCATCAAAAGGTTCAATCAAGCTGAGGTAGAAGAGAGGAGGAAAAAGGGACTGTGTTACAACTGTGAAGAAAAATGGCAAAGGGGTCTAGTTTTTTAAGAACCCTAAACTATATTTGATGGATCATCTGTGTGAACCTATGAGTGAAGGAGAAGAGGAAGAAATATGAGAGGTAGAGGAAAATTTAGATGAGGAGATTAAACCTGATATCACTATCCATGCTCTTAGTGGAGGTTCTAAGGCTTCATCTCTGAGGCTGGAGGGATCTCTTTATGGTCCCAAGCTCCATATCCTTATTGATACTGGGAGCACCCATAATTTCTTGGATTCTAAAGTTGCTACAAAACTAACCCTACCAACGAGTAAATGCAAGTTAAGGTGGCTAACGGTGATTTGTTGAGAAGTATGGGAAATACAGATAACTTACCCTTGAAGTGACAAGGCCAATTGTTTGATGTGGATTTCATTCTACTAGCCCTGATAGGGTATGATGATGTGATAGGAATTTAATGCCTCAAGAAACTGAGGCCAATAATCTTTGGTTTTCAGAACCTCACCATGAAAATGGAGAAGGAACCAAAAGAACTCAAGGGCTACAAAACTCCCCAAGAACCTGGGGTGCCTGGAGTTTAAAGAATGAATGAAGATCAACAGTAAGGGCTACCTATTTCAATTAACTGTGGAAGGAGCTAGTTACCCAAACAACAAAGTACAGTTTTTGGTGAGCCAAAGGGGTTGTCCCTTGCAAGAGGGCATGGATATCACATTGTCTTACAACGGGGCACCGACCCTATCTCTGTAAGACCTTATAGATATCAATATGTGCAGAAAGATGAAATTGTGAAGTTGGTTAATGAATTGCTCTAATTAGGGTCCATAAAACCCAGTCAATGCCTCTTTTCATCCCCAACGGAGTCTTAAACTCAGCTACTATTAAGGACAAATATCCTATCCCTGAAGTAGATGAGTTATATAGGGCCGAAATATTCACCAAGTTGGACTTGAGATCTGGATACCACCAAATCGGAATATGTCCTGAGGATGTGCACAAAACAGCATTCAGGAATCATCAAGGGCACTATGAGTTCCTAGTGATACCCTTTACATTCACCAATGCCCCTGCTACCTTTCAGAGTCTTATGAATGAAGTGTTTAGACCCTATCTCAGGAAATTTGTGTTGGTATTCTTTGATGATATCCTCATCTATAGTCCGAATTTACTCATTCACTTAAAAAACCTCCAAATTTCTCTTAAGGTGATGCAAGAGAATCGACTTTTTCCAAAGAAGGGCAAGTGCAGATTTGGGTTACCTGAGGTGGACTATCTAGGCCATCTAATATATGGGGAAGGAGTTAAGGCAGATCCTAAGGCCAACTCCTACCACTATTAAGAAGATATCTTGGCCTCACTGGGTACTACATAAGGTTTATCAAGGGATATGGAGGTATTGCTAGGTCTCTAACCAATCTCTTAAATAAAAATGCCTTTCAATGGTCAGATGAGGCAACTTTGGCATTTCAAGAACTTAAGGAAGCTGTAACTAAACCATCAGTCTAGCCTTACCTATTTTCTCTAAAATCTTTGTTGTAGAATGTGATGCTTCAGGGGTTGGCATAGGTGCAGTCTTAATGCAAGAAGGGAGACCCATAAACTTTTCAGCCAAGACTTAAAGGGGAGAATCTATCATATGACAACTTATGAAAAAGAGTTGTATGCACTGGTTCAAGCTATCAAGAAGCGGTTGGGAGGGGATTCATCATTAAGGCCGACCACAAGAGCCTTAAGTTTTTACTTGAACAGAAGATTGGCAATGAAACACTACAAAAGTAGAAACCAAACACTTAGGTCACCACTTTGAGATTGTGTACAAACAAGGGCATAGCAATAGAGTAACTGATGCACCATCCAGTGTACAAGAAGATAGGGAGTGCTTAAGACCTTAACTATATAAACTACAATTGAGTGAGCTATATCCAGACTTGTTTGAAGAGTTGAAAGAAGCCTACAAGTCAGATCCTATCATCTAAAGCTTGATGAAAGGAGTGGAAGGAACTCAACCAGGGGTGTCTAAATACAGAATCCAAGATGGGATCCTCCTTTACAAAGGAAGAGGGGTAGTACAAAAGGAAACTCATTAAGGCTTAAAATACTATCCTACTTACATGATGATCCCTTGTCATGGCGTGGGGGAATGGCTAAAATTATACGGAGAGCTTACAAAGAAGTGTTTTGGTCAGGGTTAAAGGCAGATATGCAGAACTATATAAATTCATGTGAAACTTGCCAATCTTGCAAGTTTGTGCAATGGGCACCCTCAGGGGTGCTTCAACCACTACTCTGGCCTAACGATACCTAGTCTGATATAATAAAGGACTTCATTAAGGGATTACCAAAATCCCAAGGTTACTCTTTCATATGGGTTATATAGACAGGCTATCAAAATATGCTTACTTTATCTCTATACACCATCCCTATATGGCAAAAGGACTAGAAATGACTTACATGCAACAAATGTTTAAATTACATGGTTTACCCAGATCAATTATTAATGGCAGAGAGAAGATATTCACTAGCATATTTTGGAAGCAGGTTTTTAAGGCCATGGACACCAACTTATCCTACAGCGCCTCATTTGATCCCCAGACCAATGGACAGTCAAAGATTGTGAACAAGGTGCTGGAAACCTATCTAAGGTGCTTTACCGCAAAGGAACCCAAACAATAGGTTCAGTGGTTGTTCTTGGCTGAGTGGTGCTACAATAATTCACACCACTCCACAACAGGAATGAGCCCCTACAAGGCGGTATATGGAAAAGATTCCCCAAAGTTACTACATTGCTTAAGCAGAGGCATAACCTAGAAGGAGGTTAGAGATTGGGCGCAAGAAAGAGTAGAGCTAATGTATCTCTTAAAAGGGCAAATTTGTATGCAGAAAACAAAATGAAAAAGTATGCAGACTTAAAAAGAACAGAAAGAGAATTTAAGGTTGGAGATTGGGTCTATCCGAAGTTGCAACAATACAGTCAACAATCACTTGTGATGAGGAAAAGCTTAAACCTATCGAAGAGATACTACGGTCCCTACCTGGTTATTGAACAAATTGGGAAGTTGCTTATAAGTTGGACCCACCAAGGGATAGTATGGTACTCCCAATATATCATGTTTCTTAGTTAAAGGCTACAGTTAAGAGAGATGTAATAATATTAAGCAAATTACCATTCATGAGCAAAGGAGGAGAAATTTTACCTATGCCATTGCAGATCTTACAACAAAGGAAAGAAGTTGAAAAAGGGAAGATTAGTAATTGAGATCCTTGTCCATTGGGATAGACAAAGACAAGAAGAAGCTAGTTGGGAATCTCTTTACAAGATGGGGAGAAATACCCCCAACTTGAGGACAAGTTGGCTCTTCCAGAAAAGAGGGGTTGTGATGATCCAAAAGAGTTGACGTCGCAAAGTAATAACAATCAACAATCACCAACGGCAGACAAGAAATCAAACATAAGTATACCGGAATTTGAGGCCGAGAAGAAGTTGATTACCTATTCAAGGAGAAAAAGATCTAAACTTCCTATAGCCATGATGACTGAGGTGGAATCCAACGTTCTCACAGAAGAAGAAGATAATTGGGGTCTTAAGGAATCTAATTTATCAAATCTACTGCCAATTGAAACTATAAACCTAGATGATTTAGAGGTTGAAGAGGAAAGAGAAAAGGGGCCAACATTAGGGTTTCGTAAGGGTATGATTGAAGAATCAAGAATACTTTGGGATTTAGCTTCAGATAGATTAACTGGAGTTAAGGACAATGGTAAAGGCCCCCAGATGGAGAAAATGGATGGCCAGGATGAAATAACTCTACCATGGGTGGTGACTGCAACTGAGATTAACAGAGGGGATGGGCACACGTGTCAGGAACCAAGCCAGCGTAGGCCCAATCAGATGATTGTGTCACCTAACAAACACAAAGTCATCTCCACTGTTTGAAGCTACCTCGTCATCAATCCCCCATAGTTAATCACATTTCACTCTGGCAGTCACTTGGCATCAACGGACGACACCTCAGCCAAGGGTTCCGCATCATCATTGGGGTCACTATGAAGAGGCAAGCCCTGAGGAGTTTATTGGGCCTACGAGAGAACAAAAATATTGTGTTTGTTAGAGAGTTGATCTAGATTCATTATAGTAGGTTGGCATAAGATGCTGTCTAGTTTAGAATTTCTGTAGTTGTTAACATTACAAATGCTAGAAAAGATAAGATAAGAAATGAAGAGATTTGAGCTTGGTTAGAAGTAGCACCTATTGAAAATAAGATGAGAGAGAGCCGTTTAAGATGGTTTGGACATATAAGGAGACCAGTTAGTGCACCAATTAGAAAGTAGGAAAGCATTGGAGTGAGAACGGACAGGAAAGACAGAGGTAGACCTCTAACTACATGGATACAAGTATTACAAAAGGACATGCGTATTACAATATTGGACGAGAAAATGATTTTCGATAGGAATGAGTGATGTCAAAAAATTCACCTTAACGACCCAACGTGATGTTTTATTTTGCTCCGTTTAGCCTACCCCAATCTATTGGGATTTTCAAGGCTTGAATGATGATGATGATAATGTTAACATTACAAATGCTGTCAACTTTCATGTTAGGAATTTACTGATTTTGGTGTTTAATGGATAAAGTGATTTTTTTACTTGGTTAACTTTATTTGTTTTGGAAATTTAAGTACACCTGGGATCTATCATACACTGGATGACGAAAATCTATAATTTCAAACCACTTTGGGTGTTGAGTTGCTTTTGGATGACATTTCTTATTTGATGTAACATTGCCTTTCCTCATTTTCCTCGTCTCTCCTTTCCTTCTTAAGCTGGTTTTCCAAATGCCCAAAATGTTATCTTTTCGGCTCGTTCTTTTTTTGTAATTCTACGTTTTGAATATGATCCCATGGTTGGTTTTCTGGGAAAAACTATGAAACATGTCTCCCTGGGTCAGTAATTATTGTTCTTAGTGCTACTTTCTTTTTTAATGGTAATCAATTAGATTTATCATTCTCGAGGACGAAGAGTTTCACTCTCAGATTTGTTGGATGAAACATTAGTAAGGTTGATAATTTTTGTGTGAGGATTCAGTTTGATGTGTATGAATTATTTACAGTAAGCAGTACATAAGAAGTGATGTCCACTTACAGTATTCTCGGTATTTTTGAATTGGAACTTATGCCATAGAAACAGCAAATAAATCATTCTCAAACATTTTTGTGACCCGTGAGCAGAGGCAGGGATTTATTAGCATGTTACTAAACATATTTTTGAGATGTCTTCTTAAGGTGATATATCATGTATGTAAAATAATTTTATTTTCCTCTTCGTATAATCGATGCAACATTCAAATTTAGGCTCCTGAAACACATGGTCTTGATATAACTTCGACTGTGGTTGTGAGGGCATCTTCTGAAAGTTGTACTCTGATTGGTGTGAATGCCCAAATGCAAAGACATGTGACTTGTGGGCTTATACGATTTAATAAAAAAATTGTATTCATATTTTACTGGAAGATCAAATTAGCTTGATGAATTACTCATTTCTTCGCGGCTGTCATTTTCTGGTCTTCCAAGAATTTTTGACTAATATTACATCTGATCTAGTTGTTCAGTTATACCATCTTCTTTGATAGAATATCCAGTGACACTTTATTGATAACTTAAAATTCAATACCTTTTGTCAGCATTGATATATTGTGGTAGCAGCTGAAGAAAAAAATGCACAATCTTACTTTTACTTTTAAGTTGGATCTAAAAGGTTCCAACTTCAATGTTATTTTATAGTATAAGAAATTGGTGGAGTAAGATCACATTCTTGTCTTGAGTAATGGCCATTGCATTAAGGCAAAAAGTTGTTTTACTATAATAAATTGTCTCGTCAATGCCTAATTGGATTAAGGCAAATTACTCAACCAAATAAGAATTGGAACAAATTAACCATTTCCTTTTCTTTCCGTTATGATCTGGATCCTTTTAGGTTAGAGCTAATGATGGTGATACCCTTATTCTCCATATTTTGTATTGTGCACATGATACACGTATTAAATTTTGCATTCCTTCTGGGAATTAAGCCATTTCTTTGTCTTTGTAAGGAATTAAATTTGACTTTCAATTTAATTAATTTCAACTTTCATCTCAAAACCCAGGGAAGTTGAGCATCTGAAGAAACCTTTTAGCCCTCCTCGCGAGGTTCATGTTCAAGTAACACACTCCATGCCACCTCAGAAGATAGAGATTTTCAAAAGTTTGGAAAATTGGGCCGAGGATAACATCTTAACTTACCTTAAGCCGGTCGAGAAATGTTGGCAACCACAGGATTATCTTCCTGAACCCGCTTCCGAGGGATTCGATGATCAAGTGAGGGAATTAAGGGAGAGGGCAAAGGAAATTCCAGACGAATACTTCGTTGTTTTGGTTGGAGATATGATCACCGAAGAAGCCCTCCCAACTTACCAAACAATGCTTAATACGTTGGATGGTGTTCGTGATGAAACAGGGGCAAGCCCTACTCCTTGGGCCGTGTGGACTAGGGCTTGGACTGCTGAGGAGAACAGGCACGGTGACCTTCTTAACAGGTATCTCTACCTTTCCGGACGCGTTGACATGAAGCAAATTGAGAAGACAATCCAGTATTTGATTGGCTCAGGCATGGTATGTGTATTCATCTTTTCCTGCTTCAAACTTTACATTTTGCCTTGAGTTATCCCAATTTCCTAACATGAATGATTTCTTACAAGTCTTCCATACCCGGTTGAGCAGATTGACATGACTACATAACTAAATAGCTTATTTTCATCTTATGATTGAAAGTGTTGTATGAACCTCAAAAGCATAGTGATTACTCATCTTCAATCTAGCGAGGTACAACTTTTGAGTTAGTCCTGCTTTCCTATGCTCCGTTAATGATGATTGTTCGCTAGCGCATATATGCTTTTATTGGCGAGTGTGGTTTGCACAGTTGCACACAAATAGCAATGCAAGATAGGGCATGAAACCTGTTTTATTATTTATTTTCGAGATGGAGATTGGCCTCTTGTAAGTTGCAAGTGTCTGAGAGCTTCTACTTTCCTTTCTGCGCAAACTCCATACCTCCAAGGGACTATTTCTTTCTTCTTTTTTGCTGCCTCATGATAGAATCATTCAAAGTTTAGGCTATAGTTTTATTAAGCAAGCGTGTTTTTAGCATATCCAAGCAAATGTGTTGGTAAATCATTCAAATGTATGTAGAATTTGCAGCATATGAAGCTATTCTTTTATTTGTTTCTTTATTTTTGTTTCTGCTCTCATGGTGTTCTCCGATAGAATTTGACCTTTCTAAAAACCCTTTTGTTTTTTTATTTGCACTAGGTAGAGAATAGAACAGAGACCTTTTCTTTATTTTATGATAAGTATGCAAGTGTGTTGGTTACTTCCCCCGTTTGAGCCGGATATTGAGGTTGAGGGTTTACATGTTTAGAGTATTTATTCCAAGAGTTTACCTGTTTTTAGTTACCTCGCTGCCACATGAATGTTGAACGTAGTGTTATGCTTTCCTTGTGATCAGACAAGTCGAATGATTCTGAAAATTGTAACGGTTGACGATTAACAAAATAAATTTTGATTTTTCCTTTTCATCTTTTGGTAGCATGGGGTAGGGATGGTACACATTCGGTATTCATTCCTTTCAATGAAAATGGAAATGGTGATTTAGTACCGAAACAAAGTCTCTAATGATCAGAATACCTCATAAACCACAACTCGTAAAATTTGTTACAGTAGGAGCATGAGCCTACTGGTCTAACTATCTGTTCTTTGATATCCTTTTCTTATCTCTGTTACAGGATCCACGTACAGAAAACAACCCCTATCTCGGATTCATATACACCTCCTTTCAAGAGCGAGCGACTTTCATCTCCCATGGGAATACGGCCAGACAAGCCAAGGACCACGGCGACCTGAAGCTTGCCCAGATTTGCGGCACCATCGCCTCAGATGAGAAGCGGCACGAAACCGCCTACACCAAAATTGTCGAGAAGCTCTTTGAGATTGACCCTGATGGGACTGTTCTCTCCTTCGCTGACATGATGAGGAAGAAAATCTCGATGCCAGCCCACCTGATGTTTGATGGGTGCGACAACAACCTCTTTGAACACTTCTCATCCGTTGCTCAGAGGCTAGGCGTGTACACGGCTAAGGATTATGCAGATATATTGGAATTTTTGGTTGGGAGGTGGAAAGTGGGGAATCTAACCGGGCTTTCCGGGGAGGGAAGAAAAGCACAGGATTATGTGTGCGGGATGCCTACAAGAATTAGACGGCTCGAGGAGAGGGCACAGAGCAAGGCTAAGCAAGCGCAATCCGTCCCGTTTAGCTGGATCCATGATAGAAAAGTGATGCTCTAAATTACATTTAAACTTCTCTGTGGTCTTCTGTGTAGACAACGTGATTTTCCTATAATTTTGCATTTTCAGTGGAGTCAAGTGAGTATGTTCTGGGTATGTTTTGTTTGTTTTTCCTCGTGCTTGTTTGGAATATGCTGGAAGAATTTGATATTGAAGTTATCCTCTTTTTTTTTTTTTTTTTTTTGGCCTTTTCATATTTCTGCCGTGTTTTAAGTTTTTTGATGTGACAAATAATCCTTACGTGGAAATTTTGATGAGGGCAATATCTTGTGCTGTGGCTGTGTAACCTTGCTGTGTCTATTTCATGAATTTTACAAGAAATTTTGATTATACACAGTTGTATCATCTTCATATATTGGTATTTATAATATTGCTCATACTTAATTTCTGTGCATGATACAGGTTCAATACTAGTTACCTCCTTAAGTGATTTAGGCACCGTTCATTACAAATTATCCTAAAATTGTCATAAATTTGAATAATATAAATATCTACCAAAATTCCAAGCTGACCCGCAATTTTGCAGAAACTCAGAGCGCGTTAGCTTGAACCTGAGATTGTGATTTCATTACAGTACCAATAACATTCTTTAGCAAACTCGTCCAAACCATATTTGTGACATAATCATTGAAAAGCTTTACTATGATTATTATTATTATTATTATTATTATTATTATTATTATTTATTTATTTTTTTATTTTTTATTTTTATTTTTATTGTGCTCAAGTTTTTTAAACTAGCAGGTCTAGATATGACAAAATTCGCAATATGTCAAACAAGTCATTCAAAAACTTGTACACGGACATTTTAAAATTGAACACTTATTTAAAATTTTGATGATAATGCATGAACGATGAAAAAAAACTAAGGGAATTTTCAAAGGAGCGTCACTTATTCGAGGATGAAGAGAAGAACTTTGTGACTACAATATGGGCTGCTTTTACTTTTCCAAATTATGAAAATTATTTAATAATCTCAGCAGCAACACGAGTTATCTCCATAAGCATTATACGCAGTGCAATAGCTCTTCCGATCGTATGGGCAGTCATACTGGCTGTCGCGTGGGTGATATACGTCTCTCTCAGTCGCAGCAATGGATGATTTTGTGCTTGGTGTGAGGCCATTGTTTGCAGTGGTAGAATTATTCAGCATCCTTGCTTCAGATAGAATCAAGTCCTTTGATAAACCTGCACCACAATGATCGACATATATATATATATATATACACACACCCACACATGCAATACATGCGCAATTTCTTATAGTTACTGAAAATAATGGTTCAAATATGTATAAAAAATTAATAAAATGAATCAAGAAAAGGATTTAATGAATTAATTTCATACAATATTGTCTGATGATATTGAAATTTAACATAAAAATAATTAACTAATTACATTTCATACATCGATTTGATTCCAAATTGATGATAATTCTCCTCCTGAAGAAAGTTATAATAGAATAAATTATAATGAGAGGAAGAGCTTAAGTGAACAAACAGAAATAAAGAGTTGTGAAAGTCACTTTTCTCAAAGGTTAGTGGTTTCGTAGAAGTAGTGGAAAGTTGTGGGGTTAGTGGGCAGTATGCGTATTTCCTATCATACCCCTGGTTGGCTATATTGCTTCTCTTATTTGTCAGTAATTTTTCACTTATCATGGGGCTAATTTAGGACAACCATAGATTTGACGGCACTTGTCTTATAACTACCAATTTTTGGCCTCCCATATCATATAATTGTGTATATATATATATAAATTGTTCCCTCTAATTAATTTGACTTTAATGGCGACTTTACAATTCCTTGACATATGCATGATTTAAAATAATAAAATTTACCATAATAAGAATAAATATATATCAACTTATTATAGTATATTATATATGTGGACAACCCGGTGCACTAAACTCCTGCATTGCGAGATCTGGGGAGGGTATAATATATGCTAAATTTACTCCTATTTCCAAAGAGGCTGTTTCCAAGGTACGAACCCGTGACCCTTGTATATATCAACTTATCATAATATAAAATATTAAAATTA
>MKEJ01078459.1:0-16041 GCA_001753735.1 Embelia ribes
ATAAAAGTATTATTTATATATTAGTGAAAATATTTTACTTGACAATATATAACCATTTTTAACGTTACATACAGTTTTTTATATATATTACCATTATTATTGCAGATTCATATATTTTATATTAAATTAATAATAATATTGGCGTTTCCCATTTTCTCATATAGGGCTCGTTTCATGTTTCCATCTTCCAAAATGATTCCTGCTTCCTTTTTTTTTATTTCAGCATAGTGGTTAGAAGCTATTAAGTTGTTGATATTAACTCAACGGTTTTGCTAGCTATTAAGGAAAGAGGAGGAGCACATTATAAACCATGGGTTAGATTTGCATGTAAGCGATGGGGGATAATTAACAAACTCTAAACCCCCCTAACTTGCAGACTGACGCAAAGGGCCCAACATGTTGATGTAATAAACGGGTAGGATGTATAACCCAACATCGATTATCAGAATCCATAAACTTATCACTCAATAGGACCTATTAGGAAAGAAGAGGAGCCGATTATAAACCATTGGTCAACTAATATGTGAGCGATTTTGGGCAACTAACAAACTCTAAGAAAATATATATATATTGTGTGAATTAGAATTTAGCACTATGAATATTACACATTTGTTTCATCAATACAAGCCTTGTTTTTCTAGTTCTATGTGCTGCTTTGTCTTGCAATAAGATATCAAGAAGAGGGGGAAGGCTAACTGGAAATTTGGACCGAATAGTTTGTAAGTTTTTTAGTTACATCGGCTGCCTTGTTAGTGTAAAATCTTATTTTGTTAATTTCTTTTTATTTCAGTTATCACATTTTAGGAAACTATAAGTTTCAGTTTATATTTTGGGAAAGCATAGTTTAAGTCATGCCTTTTGACTTATTTTGAGGTGCCCCTCGAACTATTAGATCTACATAACATCCATTCTGGTTTCATCTAATCTTCTACTAAATTGTATGGAATATTATTAAGCGTAGTTATGTAGTGTGAGTGTATGGACGGGCTTCAATGATATTTAAATATTAAAAGATATACCGAAGGACCAAATAAACTATTTTTACATTACATAGAAACATTTGAAGTCATGATAATTCAAAAAGGTAATTCGTCAAATTGTTGGCAAAGTCCGGCCAGAAAATCTATGAATTTTGTCCAAACTGTTTCTTTGGTACTAAATGCGTAGGTGCTCTTCTATTTAAATATTAAAATTTACCTAAGGACTAAATTCACTATTTTTTCATTGTATAAATACATTTACATTTGCATATGGTAATTCAAAAGGTTAAAGGAATCCGTGAAATTGTTATAGGATTCCGACAGAATCATTTAAGGATTTCGCTCAAACTGTTAAAGCGAGCAAATGTGTGAATATTTGGGTATCAATGTGTGCAGTAGCTTAGGTAGAATTACAAGATCGAGCTGAGCTCAAAGTTTTGGGTAGAAAAATTGAAATTAAACCTTTAAAATGACATTTAACTAACTTCCATCACGGGTAGATGTAATGATCCAGAAGGGTTGACCTGCCAAAGTAATCATAATTAACAGTGCAAGAAATCAAACATAAATATACCGAAATTAACGGTCGAGAAGAAGTTGATTACCTATTCAAGGAGAAAAACATCAAAACTTCCCCTAGCCATGATGATTGAAGTGAAATGCAACATCCTCACAGAAGTAGAAGAAGATAATCAGGGTCTCTGGGAATCTAATTTATCAAATCTTCAACCAATTGAAACTATAAACCCAGATAATTTGGAGATTGAAAGGAGAGAGAAAAGGGGCAAGTGTTAGGGTTTCGTGAGGGTATGATTGAAGAACCAAAAATAATTGGGGATTTAGCTTCAGAGAGATTAACTAGAGTTAAGGAGAACTGTAAGGTCCCTCAGATGCGGAAAGTGGATGGCTAGGATGATTGCGAAATGACTCAATCCAGGGTGGTAACTGTAACTGAGATTGACGGAGGGGATGGGCACACGTGTCAGGAACCGAGCCAGTCTGGGCCTAGTCAGATGACTGTCACCAAACAAATACCAAGTTTTCTGCATCGACCAAAGTTATCACGTCATCTATCTCCCAAAGTTAATCACCCTTCACCCAGGCAGCCACTTGGCATCAAAGACCGACACCTCAGTCAAGGGTTCCACATCATTGGGCCCTAGTCACTGTGAAGAGTTAAGCCTTAAGGAGTTTATTAGGCATGCGGGAGAACAAAAGGGGGAAGTCATCGCCAGGCCCATTATCAGTCTGAGCTTCATATAAATAGCAAAGGATGAATTGAGCTAGGGTTATGAAAATAATTACTGTTCATTCTCTTTTGTAACTTAGATTTAATTTCCAATTACTTTCCAGCATTTAATATTTGACTTGTTCTTTTCGTTAATTAAAATTCAGAAAATTGCCCCAAAAATATTGTGTTTGTTAGTGGGTTGATCCAGATTCATTATATGCCATAGCCACGTCTACTAATATAGCACCTGAGACACGGGCTCAATCGTAATTAACAGATGAGATCCTGACCTCCATGCTCAACCAACCAGAAGAAATATCAAGCCTCCATGAATCAACAATTACAGGAGTGAAAACTGGCAATAGAACAACAGCAGCAATACCTAATTGAGAAGGGTGAGGCGGAAAAAGAATGGTGGAAGTATTATGACACTCAGATGCAGACCATGACCCAACATCTATTCACTTTGGTGAACCAGCAAGGATCTAGGGGGTCCCGAACCAGCAAGGATCTAGGGTGAATCTCCCACAGAGGTAACAAACTTATCTAACCCTATTAGTGACAATGCTGTACCAGTGGCTTCAACCTTACCATTAATAGTCATTACTACCCAACCTTACCAACCCACAACCACCTAGACCACTAATCTGAGGTATCTTCGCAAAACCTCAATTCATTGTCCTTTAACCTCAATATACCCCCACTACCAGTCCTACACAGAAATTGGGCCGAAGGGCAACCCTCTGAATTATATAAGTCTCCTTACCCTCATCAAATCACCCACAACCCTACTATGTTCTTAAGAGTAGCTACTCTCCCCATATAGCTATCCACAACAATAAAGCCAAAACCTTTGTTTTTACCCACCTTCTCCACCAGTTTCCTCCCAAACACCACCTGTAATCCACCCTCAACCTCAATACTCCATCCAAAATGAACCCAGTCAACTTGTCTCAAATTCCACTGCCACCACCTCCCACACATCAAACCTTACCCTTTCCTCAACCTGCTACAGCACCACAGGACACCTCCTATGCAACTTGTGCAAGAACCTACCAACCTGCAAATGAGAGCCATTAAATTAGAATTTCCCAATTTTAGTGGAGAAAAGTGTGAAGAATGGGTCTGTAAAGCTCAATGTTTTTCAATTTCTATACCATTCCTGATAACTAAAAATTATTCTTATTGTCAATGCATTTAGAGGGAAAATGCCTAATTTGGTTTCAAGATTTGGTATATTTAGGGTAACTTGCAACATGGGAACAATTCATGTGTGATGTGCAAGCTAGGTTCAATGCTAGTATGTTTAGCGATCTTCTAAGTGTTGTCATTAACCTAAAATAAGCCGGTTTAGTAGAGGATTACAAGGGGCAGCACTGTGAAGAGGTGCTAAATAAGATTAGGAGGTTAACTGAGCCCTTTAAATTGAGCTTTTTTTCAATGGACTGGAGGATGAAATAAAACCTGCTGTGAAAATGTTATATCAAAATACTATTAATACCGCTTATAGTCTGGCTAAACACTAAGAAGAAAACATTGGTTCTCAACAGAAAGAAACCTACTTAGGAGCGCTACTAATCATCCTACCAAACCAAATGTACTACCTTGGAGCCCTAAACCAGGAGAAGGGGGAGTTCAATCCTTACCCATCAAAAGGTTCAATCAAGCTGAGGTAGAAGAGAGGAGGAAAAAGGGACTGTGTTACAACTGTGAAGAAAAATGGCAAAGGGGTCTAGTTTTTTAAGAACCCTAAACTATATTTGATGGATCATCTGTGTGAACCTATGAGTGAAGGAGAAGAGGAAGAAATATGAGAGGTAGAGGAAAATTTAGATGAGGAGATTAAACCTGATATCACTATCCATGCTCTTAGTGGAGGTTCTAAGGCTTCATCTCTGAGGCTGGAGGGATCTCTTTATGGTCCCAAGCTCCATATCCTTATTGATACTGGGAGCACCCATAATTTCTTGGATTCTAAAGTTGCTACAAAACTAACCCTACCAACGAGTAAATGCAAGTTAAGGTGGCTAACGGTGATTTGTTGAGAAGTATGGGAAATACAGATAACTTACCCTTGAAGTGACAAGGCCAATTGTTTGATGTGGATTTCATTCTACTAGCCCTGATAGGGTATGATGATGTGATAGGAATTTAATGCCTCAAGAAACTGAGGCCAATAATCTTTGGTTTTCAGAACCTCACCATGAAAATGGAGAAGGAACCAAAAGAACTCAAGGGCTACAAAACTCCCCAAGAACCTGGGGTGCCTGGAGTTTAAAGAATGAATGAAGATCAACAGTAAGGGCTACCTATTTCAATTAACTGTGGAAGGAGCTAGTTACCCAAACAACAAAGTACAGTTTTTGGTGAGCCAAAGGGGTTGTCCCTTGCAAGAGGGCATGGATATCACATTGTCTTACAACGGGGCACCGACCCTATCTCTGTAAGACCTTATAGATATCAATATGTGCAGAAAGATGAAATTGTGAAGTTGGTTAATGAATTGCTCTAATTAGGGTCCATAAAACCCAGTCAATGCCTCTTTTCATCCCCAACGGAGTCTTAAACTCAGCTACTATTAAGGACAAATATCCTATCCCTGAAGTAGATGAGTTATATAGGGCCGAAATATTCACCAAGTTGGACTTGAGATCTGGATACCACCAAATCGGAATATGTCCTGAGGATGTGCACAAAACAGCATTCAGGAATCATCAAGGGCACTATGAGTTCCTAGTGATACCCTTTACATTCACCAATGCCCCTGCTACCTTTCAGAGTCTTATGAATGAAGTGTTTAGACCCTATCTCAGGAAATTTGTGTTGGTATTCTTTGATGATATCCTCATCTATAGTCCGAATTTACTCATTCACTTAAAAAACCTCCAAATTTCTCTTAAGGTGATGCAAGAGAATCGACTTTTTCCAAAGAAGGGCAAGTGCAGATTTGGGTTACCTGAGGTGGACTATCTAGGCCATCTAATATATGGGGAAGGAGTTAAGGCAGATCCTAAGGCCAACTCCTACCACTATTAAGAAGATATCTTGGCCTCACTGGGTACTACATAAGGTTTATCAAGGGATATGGAGGTATTGCTAGGTCTCTAACCAATCTCTTAAATAAAAATGCCTTTCAATGGTCAGATGAGGCAACTTTGGCATTTCAAGAACTTAAGGAAGCTGTAACTAAACCATCAGTCTAGCCTTACCTATTTTCTCTAAAATCTTTGTTGTAGAATGTGATGCTTCAGGGGTTGGCATAGGTGCAGTCTTAATGCAAGAAGGGAGACCCATAAACTTTTCAGCCAAGACTTAAAGGGGAGAATCTATCATATGACAACTTATGAAAAAGAGTTGTATGCACTGGTTCAAGCTATCAAGAAGCGGTTGGGAGGGGATTCATCATTAAGGCCGACCACAAGAGCCTTAAGTTTTTACTTGAACAGAAGATTGGCAATGAAACACTACAAAAGTAGAAACCAAACACTTAGGTCACCACTTTGAGATTGTGTACAAACAAGGGCATAGCAATAGAGTAACTGATGCACCATCCAGTGTACAAGAAGATAGGGAGTGCTTAAGACCTTAACTATATAAACTACAATTGAGTGAGCTATATCCAGACTTGTTTGAAGAGTTGAAAGAAGCCTACAAGTCAGATCCTATCATCTAAAGCTTGATGAAAGGAGTGGAAGGAACTCAACCAGGGGTGTCTAAATACAGAATCCAAGATGGGATCCTCCTTTACAAAGGAAGAGGGGTAGTACAAAAGGAAACTCATTAAGGCTTAAAATACTATCCTACTTACATGATGATCCCTTGTCATGGCGTGGGGGAATGGCTAAAATTATACGGAGAGCTTACAAAGAAGTGTTTTGGTCAGGGTTAAAGGCAGATATGCAGAACTATATAAATTCATGTGAAACTTGCCAATCTTGCAAGTTTGTGCAATGGGCACCCTCAGGGGTGCTTCAACCACTACTCTGGCCTAACGATACCTAGTCTGATATAATAAAGGACTTCATTAAGGGATTACCAAAATCCCAAGGTTACTCTTTCATATGGGTTATATAGACAGGCTATCAAAATATGCTTACTTTATCTCTATACACCATCCCTATATGGCAAAAGGACTAGAAATGACTTACATGCAACAAATGTTTAAATTACATGGTTTACCCAGATCAATTATTAATGGCAGAGAGAAGATATTCACTAGCATATTTTGGAAGCAGGTTTTTAAGGCCATGGACACCAACTTATCCTACAGCGCCTCATTTGATCCCCAGACCAATGGACAGTCAAAGATTGTGAACAAGGTGCTGGAAACCTATCTAAGGTGCTTTACCGCAAAGGAACCCAAACAATAGGTTCAGTGGTTGTTCTTGGCTGAGTGGTGCTACAATAATTCACACCACTCCACAACAGGAATGAGCCCCTACAAGGCGGTATATGGAAAAGATTCCCCAAAGTTACTACATTGCTTAAGCAGAGGCATAACCTAGAAGGAGGTTAGAGATTGGGCGCAAGAAAGAGTAGAGCTAATGTATCTCTTAAAAGGGCAAATTTGTATGCAGAAAACAAAATGAAAAAGTATGCAGACTTAAAAAGAACAGAAAGAGAATTTAAGGTTGGAGATTGGGTCTATCCGAAGTTGCAACAATACAGTCAACAATCACTTGTGATGAGGAAAAGCTTAAACCTATCGAAGAGATACTACGGTCCCTACCTGGTTATTGAACAAATTGGGAAGTTGCTTATAAGTTGGACCCACCAAGGGATAGTATGGTACTCCCAATATATCATGTTTCTTAGTTAAAGGCTACAGTTAAGAGAGATGTAATAATATTAAGCAAATTACCATTCATGAGCAAAGGAGGAGAAATTTTACCTATGCCATTGCAGATCTTACAACAAAGGAAAGAAGTTGAAAAAGGGAAGATTAGTAATTGAGATCCTTGTCCATTGGGATAGACAAAGACAAGAAGAAGCTAGTTGGGAATCTCTTTACAAGATGGGGAGAAATACCCCCAACTTGAGGACAAGTTGGCTCTTCCAGAAAAGAGGGGTTGTGATGATCCAAAAGAGTTGACGTCGCAAAGTAATAACAATCAACAATCACCAACGGCAGACAAGAAATCAAACATAAGTATACCGGAATTTGAGGCCGAGAAGAAGTTGATTACCTATTCAAGGAGAAAAAGATCTAAACTTCCTATAGCCATGATGACTGAGGTGGAATCCAACGTTCTCACAGAAGAAGAAGATAATTGGGGTCTTAAGGAATCTAATTTATCAAATCTACTGCCAATTGAAACTATAAACCTAGATGATTTAGAGGTTGAAGAGGAAAGAGAAAAGGGGCCAACATTAGGGTTTCGTAAGGGTATGATTGAAGAATCAAGAATACTTTGGGATTTAGCTTCAGATAGATTAACTGGAGTTAAGGACAATGGTAAAGGCCCCCAGATGGAGAAAATGGATGGCCAGGATGAAATAACTCTACCATGGGTGGTGACTGCAACTGAGATTAACAGAGGGGATGGGCACACGTGTCAGGAACCAAGCCAGCGTAGGCCCAATCAGATGATTGTGTCACCTAACAAACACAAAGTCATCTCCACTGTTTGAAGCTACCTCGTCATCAATCCCCCATAGTTAATCACATTTCACTCTGGCAGTCACTTGGCATCAACGGACGACACCTCAGCCAAGGGTTCCGCATCATCATTGGGGTCACTATGAAGAGGCAAGCCCTGAGGAGTTTATTGGGCCTACGAGAGAACAAAAATATTGTGTTTGTTAGAGAGTTGATCTAGATTCATTATAGTAGGTTGGCATAAGATGCTGTCTAGTTTAGAATTTCTGTAGTTGTTAACATTACAAATGCTAGAAAAGATAAGATAAGAAATGAAGAGATTTGAGCTTGGTTAGGAGTAGCACCTATTGAAAATAAGATGAGAGAGAGCCGTTTAAGATGGTTTAGACATATAAGAAGGAGATCAGTGAGTGCATCAATTAGAAAGTGCGAGAGCATTGGAGTGAGAACGAATAGAAAAGGCAGAGGTAGACCTCCAACTATATGGATACAAATATTGCAAAAGGACATTCATGTTACAACGTTGGACGAGAAAATGGCTTTCGATAGGAATGAGTGGCGTCGAAAAGTTCACGTTAACGACCCGACGTGACGTCTTATTTTGTTCCATTCAGCCTACCCCAATATATTGGGATTTTCAAGGCTTGGATGATGATGATGAGAAAATTATCAAATTGACTGGATTTTTTTTCCCCTGCTACAAAATATGATTTAAGAGCATTCCCACTGGACTTTCTTATTTAATTGGTAAATCTACCATGTAGAAAGCCATTTTCACTTACAGTATAAAATTGAAAATTTTCAGAATTTCTAAATGAATTTTCTATACAATTAATTTAGCACTATATTAATATAAAAAGATGTTTAAAAAATATTTTTTGAACATGTATTTGTTTTTTATTTTGGCGGAAAAAATTTACTTTTGATAGAGAAAGTGCGGATAGTGATTTTCTAATTGGATATAGTCATTGTTTCATTTCTGGAGAGTTTTTTTGGAAATAGAAAGATCGATAGGACAATTTCTGGCCAACTTTCTATTTACTTTCACAAATGAGAAAGGAAAAGTGTCTTTAGACAAGCTGATGCGAATACTCTTTTTAATTTGAGTTTTTTTTATTTGGTTTTGTTAGCAAAACCCAAAAGCGGACTCAGAGTATATTTGTTTAAAATTTACGGGAAATAAAGAAATATTTTGCATTGAAATTTTAACTCTAAAATTACAAACAAAAAATTTAGCACTACAAATTTTGACCGTAAATCAAAATTTCTTTGTTGTTTGAGAGCATAATCACTTCTGCAGTTTCTTATTTTGAGTTAAGAAGCGTATACAGTACTTAAATTAGAAGCAAGAAATGTGAGCTTAAGAGTACTGGTAAACATAACTTTAAGAATGCAAGGGAAGTAGTATTTAAGTGCCCTCAAAAGATTGAATTTTTTTTGCACAATCCAAAAGAAAATGTAAGTTTTCTTGATGGACGTAGTCATTTCCATAGTTGCCCGTTTTGATGTAAGACAGGTAGGGTATGAAAACAAGAAGCGGAAAATGCTAGAATGAAGGTATTGAGAAAATAACATTAAAAGTATTGGTGAAAGAAGTGTTTAATCACCAGAAAAGTTTTTTCTTTACACACAATCAATTTAGTTACCCATTTTGTCCAAAAAAGTAAATATGATCAAGAATCTAGAAACAGGAAAGCTGACCTTATAAATACAGGATATAGGAAGTGCCAATGGTAAAAATTGTCGAATAGTTTATATTAGCCTGCTTCAGTATCAGTAATTTAAGTACTCTTAAGATTAGTTTCTTTTTGTGCATAATCAATTGCATAGTTGCATTTGATTTCAGGAATTAGATCAGGTACAAAAAAGAGAAGCATGAAATGTGGTATAGAAGGTATAGAACAAAGATGAAGCTACAGTATTATTCCTAGTTAAATCAAATATGTGTATAATCCAATTTCAAAATTAGTAAGTAATAATAAATAACTAAAAAGACATGTAATTGCGAAGATGTGAATCTTTTTGAAGTTTAAAGAAGTATAGTAATAATGATAGTAGAGCCTAAAAACCAATTTTTTTTTTTCATTTTGCAAGCTTCCTAGTAGTTAGTAGCCTACCGGAAGTGGAAAATGGGGCAAACGAGATAAGCAGGTGTTTCCAAAGCAAGTACTTTTGGTGTTGGAAAGGACAGTCATTTCTTGATGATACTTGTAAAAGATTTGAAATAAATGTCCTTTCATAATGCAAATAGGATGATTGAAATTGCTCACTGATGTTATTTTTTCACAGGTACCATCCTGTTAACGAATTTGAATTCTTTTATGAGAGTATTGGAATCAACTATGCTGATTTAAATAGGTTTTTGCATCCACAGAAGTTCTTTATAAGCGAGGATTCGAGGGGTTTCAATGTAGCTTGTGCTTTATCAGGATTTGGTTTCCCTTGGAATTCGCTGGGGAAGTTGTATAAGGAGGAGATTACAATTTTCAGTAGAGATCCGGATGAACTAAGTAGAGCGCTTCATGGGTTTAAGGATTATGGTTTCAGTAGCGAGACAATAATCGCAATTTGTTTGGTTTTCCCTTTCGTTATAGGTGGGGATCCTAAGTTGGCTGGTGAAATTGATGGCCTGTTTGCTGATCTACGAATATTGTTCATTGATTTTGAATTGACCAATTGGGTCGAAGGTAATGTTCAGGCTTGGGTTGAGGTTTGTAGGAAAGTACGGGTTTTTTATGATTTGGGTTTCCAAAAGGAGAAAATGGGGGAATTATTGGGCAAAAGTAAACACATTTTTCTCGAGTACCAAGAAGATGTATTGGTATACAATTCCAAATTCTTTTCAAGATTGGGTGTTGATATAAATAATATAAATCGCTTGCTTCTAGAAAGATCCGGGATATTTGACATTGATTTGGAGGGTCCCGTAATTTCAGTTCCCGAGATTCTTAATCACTTTGAACTGGACCAAATGGAACTAGAAGCCATTGCTCAAAAATATCCTTATGTTTTGGGTAGAAACAAGATGGGTAACTTGCCTGAGGTAATGAGAGCTATAAATCTACACGAGTGGTTCTTTGATCAGATGAGAAATGGAAATCATTTTCAGTTGGGTAACTACGTCGTTGACTCAAAGAGTGAAGATAATAATAATGACTATACTAATTTCTTAGTTAGAATTCAGTCTTCAAGAACCCCCGTCCATACACTCAGTAAATTGACTTTTCTGCACGAAATTGGTTTCGGAGAGAATAATTTGACCATTGCTATTTTAAAGAACTTACACGGGACTAGTAAGGAGTTACGGGAGCGATTTGATTGCCTTCTTCATGCTGGTATTCCCTATTCGAAACTCTGTAGAATGGTTTGGTTTTCACCAAAGATCTTAAACCAAAACCGGGATACTCTTGAAAAGAAAATGAAGTTTCTTCTTGAGAACACTGATTTCTCATTGGATTGCCTTGATGTTTTCCCTGCGTTTCTGTGTTTCGACTTGGAGAAAAGAATTAAGCCTAGGTACAGATTCCAGTTGTGGCTTATGGAGAATGGTTTGTCTGCAAAAAGATATTCTCTTGCTAGCATGATCGCAACCAGCAAAAATAACTTTCTTGCTCGGATTTATGGAATTCATCCTGCTGCTCTCAAACACTGGTTTGAATGCTTTTCAAACTAGATTAACAATTGATATATTCAAGAGAAGTGACTGAAAATATCTATGTTGAACTACTTTGCACAAGATGAGAGAACCAAACATGCTTTCTTGGCTGAATAGCTACAAGTCAGAACGAGAAATTGACGGATCCTCCTGTGAAAATGGCCTGATTTCATTTGGGGTAAATTTTGGGAAAACAGACGACCTCAACATAGTCATACTCGTGGAGAAAGATAATAGGAAATGTGGGGCCGCATTGCTGGCTCGCCTAATATAAAATTTTGCTGAACCTTATATTGGATTAAAAGCTTTTGAAGATTGTTCCGTCTCAGTTGCTTTGTACTCTATTTCAGCCACCAGAGTCCAGCATCCAGATTTGCGCACAAAACAGTAAGATAATTTTCAGATTTTCTACTTTCACTTTTTATGGTGATATTTATAGGAGAATGATAGATATAAAACCCCGAACATAAAAGCAGGCTGTGGCATATAATGAGTTAGAAAGAACATGTACTGCACTGAATCAAATTCCAGAGAGACATTTACCCTAAGAAAAACAGTACATAATTACAGGGACTGGTGTTTTGCGGGAAGAGAGAGGGAGAGGGGGGGAGAGAGAGAAGGGCTGTTTGTTGGAGAAGCATTGTCAACACCACAAATTCACCTTCTTCAAAATTGGCTTATTAGGATTTTTCCTAATTCATTAAATCTCAATTTCAAATAAAAAATTTATAGAGTAAGAAAGGCAGATCGCCGGAAAAATGCTGCTCTGTGTCATCCCGGTGGAAACATCGATGATGAAGCTTGTGGTGCAGAAAGAGGTCCATGAGTAACACAACGGGGTTTATTGATGCTTTGTTGTGCCAAGTCACTTATACATTTGTGATTTATCAATATAATTTTTTGTTGAACTACCTTTCGTTATAGTTGCTTTCTCGTGAATAGTGTTCCGATCAATTTCCAAGGTCAGAGTTTTGTTGTGTTGCCAAGATTGAATGGTAGTCATCAAAAGCTGCAAAATTATTGTCCACCAAAATTGATGTTTTAAAGTCGTACTTTCTATTCAAACTCATTGGCTGCTTAAAGCACCTGCCTCACTTTTTATTTTTGATATCTGTGATCATATAAAGTATTTACTAGATTGTTTCTCCTTTGTTTCTCATGTAATAGAGTATTTCTCCTGATTAAAACCTCAACTGCTTCATTGTTAAAAGATATTCTCCTACATGCGCGACGATTTGAAGCTCTTCTTACTTTCTTCTTCTTTCTTTTTCTGTTTTATTTTTTGGGTACAAGAAGCTCTTCTTACTTTCAGGTCAGAGTTCAAAGGCCTATCAACTGCATCTCAAATCGGGATGATCTGAACAAAGGGAAACCTATTTAGATAGTTTAATACTTAGTGTTGCTTATATCTACTTGTCTATGTTAATTTAAATAATACTTGTTATTATTTTCGGATAACTGTCATTCTCCTCGCTTTTGCACTGTGTTCAGTTCATTTTAGTCGCACATGTTGTCTTGAATGTTGTGCTTTTATGGACCACTAGCATTTTATTCCCTCAACAATTGTACTGCTGTTCATTGTTTTTCACAGGTTTTAGGTCCTCCTTTGAAATGCTGAATGATGTGTTCTTTCTCCTTTGTCCTCTACTTGTCTGTTCAGCTATCTTTTTACATCACTTAGAACTTTGGTTTTTGCATCCGCAAGTGAAAGGGTTGTTGCATGTTTCGGAAAGAACTTGTTCACTTACCTTATACAACTGGTAAGCGTTATTGATCGGTGTCATTAGCAAATCTATGTAGTTAACTAGTTATATATGAGAGATCACTAGTGCTTAGGCTTGGTTTGACACGATGATTGGCTTGGTTTGACATGATGATTCTGTAATACAATTTAAAAACTTCTCCTATAACTTGGTTGGAAACATGGCAATTTGCGATTAGATATACACCAGTATTTCTTTTCCATATTTGTGTTTTGCTTGAAATTTTATTTATTTGTTTACAGCACATAACCTTCTATGATGTTACTCGAACTGGAAAACTCCTAAGCAAGCTATCTGAAGACTGGGATTTCACCAAAATGAAGCACCTATGACTAACCTTCTGAGGCACTTTGAAATGTATGTACTGCTGCTATCAGTGTAGCGTTTATGTTTTCCTCATCATTGAAATTAACATGCGAGTGTTTTTGCTTTACCTATTTCCCCTTTTCTGAGATTTAAGTGTTCTTTTTTATATTATCTGCTTTGTGCACGAAATACTAATTATAGTTCTTCCCAGCAGATTGAAAATCTGTCATAAATTTAATCAGTTGTTAAGAAAAGTTTCATAGTAGATAAGTTGTGTTGCTAACCTATGACAATTCCCAATGATGCTTGCAATTGATTAGTCAGTTTGATTTATTTCTGCAATATAGTCGTTTCATCAGATAAGTGAGCGATTAAAATACTACTCCCCGTCCACAAATAATAGGCCCGGTTTGACCTGCACATAGTTCTAGGTAAAAGTGAAAAAGTAAGATTTCAAAATTTGAATGAAGTACAAATTAGCAAATGTGCCCCTATTAAATTGTCTTATTTTAATCATTAATGATTATGAAGGGTAATAGCGACAATTTATTTAAATTTGTAATGATTGGACATTCCAAATTAGGCAAGGGGCATTTTTTTTGGATATCCAGAATGGGAATGTGAGACCATTATTTGTGGATAGAGGAAGTATTTGTCTATATAAGTCTGCGTAGAAAGTATTAGATGGCAGATGATATGATTAGTTGTGTGTAACTATGAAATCTAAATCATTGTAGGGGACATGCTGTCTTTCTTTTAATGAATACGATATTGTTTTAACTAATACGTTAATTTGTTTTGGGAATAAATGGTTATAATGAGAGGACTAGCTCACTTTTTCAATCAAGGGAAGCCCCGTGAAGTTGGTACCATATTTATGGCTTCATGCAGAGGTTTTGATCTAAGATCATCAACATGCGCCACAATCATGTATGCCAACTCGGAGTTCACCTCCTTGGTTAGAATAACACTTGTGTTTGAAGATTACCATCTGTCGTCAACACTTATGCTTGTGCTGTTGAATGACGGTTGAATTATTGGTTTCTTGACCTGATCTCAAATCATTAAGGTACGATTCCAGTCACTTACATAAACATTTCTCAAAAATCATTAAAAGCTGTAACATATATCACTCTGAATAAGATGTTCAATTCACCTTCAACTTTTAGTATAAGAATTGGTGCACTTTGAGTTCCACATTCCCACTGTCATTTCAGATGCAACTGTCAGCGGACCTCATTTTGAAGAGAACACCTCAGTTGGAGTTTGGTTCATGATAGTAAGGTGAAACATCCAGTTGTTTCGAAACTTTTTTATCTTTGTGGATTTCACCAACTTGCTTGACTTGTATACTATTCATCTCAACTCTAATGTATGTAAAGGAGCTGACAAGCATCTATATGAACGTTATGCTCTTTCTAAACATTAGCGGAGAACTTGTGTTCTCGGTTAGTCCAGTTATGAAAGTTTGCAATGAAGACGGAAATATATCTTCCAGCTCTCAGGTTTTATCGATCCATTTCTTATTATATCCATACCATACCCTTTACTGCCATTCAAATTCTTATGTGCATTTCAGTTTGTTTCATTTCCTTTATGTTCATGCACATAGATTGCAGCTTTTAGCAAGGAACAAGATCTCAAAATAAAAAATCTACACACTTTTTGGGTGTTTAAGCAAAACAGTTTCTGTAAAGCCAACATCTGAATTATGAAATGAGTACTTTATAACTGTTTTCAGAGCTCAAGAATAATCAATACCAAAAATAATATGGTCATGGTACGGAAGGTCCTCATTTTTCTTTTTTGTGCAAAAATTGAAATGAATGAAATTTTATTTATTTAATTATAAAATAAGTTTTCTCCCTTTGCCCCTCTTTTTGTATTTTGATTGAAAAATGAATTTCACCAATCAATAATAGTAATGTGAATAATTTTTTTTTTTTTTTTTTGGGGTGTTCGGTTGGTTAAGAAAAACTTGTTTCCTCCTAGTTGTTTTGCATGTGAAAACTCTACTTTTCCTAAACTTATATTAAAAACTTGCTTCGGAAAATTTCCTTTTAAGGGTAGGAAACTCCAAAAAAAAAAAAAAAGAAAGAAAATAAATTATTCTTCTTCACTTTTTTTACCACACTACTATTTAAGACGTTACTAAAAGTCTTTTATTAGAAAATGTTTATCAATCTTAGAAATTAAATCTACTTTTTATTTATAATTTACTAATTTTTTAAGTAGTCGTATGTTATTTATTTGATTATTTATAATATTGCCATTTCCAATTTCCTTTATATTTTTAAAGCCATATTTTAGCTTCCTTTTTTCATATCATTTACTACCGTATAGAGAAATTTTTTATAATCACTAGATTCGGCAATTAAACTGTAATAGTTTCTCCTAATATTTCAACCACTAGAATTTGCGTAGTAATTTGTATTTTGCAAAAGGGAAACAACTATTTCTAGTATGTTGCTCCCCCAATGCATAGGTTCTATTTTCTATACAAGTCT